>JAJTUV010003260.1:0-171427 GCA_021653895.1 Mastomys natalensis | reverse complement strand
GCTTATTAGTAGACAACTGTTCTTCATTCAAGAAATGATAATTTGCTTGCCATTGGACCAAGGAGGAAAGTAAACAATTGACAATGAACTATGAAGTTACCCTTTGATTCATGCTGCCAATTATGAGCTAGGTGTTATCTGACCTATCAAGACATAAAGTTACATGTGCAGAGCAGCAATCCTACATGAATTGCAAGAGGTATATATGTACATTTTCAGGTCTGAGTTAGCCTTTAGGGCACAGCCAAGTTACATAATGGTGTTATTCAAACCCTCATATTTCCTACTACTTTTATAATATGTGACACACCTTCTCTACTCAAGCATGTACCTTACTGGGTTGTATGCCCTATAATTGGTCAACTGAGGAAGAGAAGACTAGGTCTTTGCTTCCTGTTGGTTCTGAATACATCTCTTAGATGTGGGCAGCTGTGTCACTATGTACTCACTTTGCAGGACAAACCTGAAGGATAGTGATAAAGATATCATCATACTGCACTCGGATAGTGCATATGGTCACATATTTTCCTTGGAATGAGTAATTTCCAAATTTACTATTGTATAATGATTACTTGGAAGAAGCCTGTTTTGTCTGAGTAGTATCAGATTTGGAGTGTGATTAAAAAATTTGTGAGAAAGATATTTGTAGAAAAGATATATAAACTCATCACTACAGTTGTCAAGTTACATGAAGATGCTTGTGACCCATTTGGGTAAGTTCACCAAAAGGTGACTTAAGCAGAGGAGGAATTCAATAATTAAGTAGGTAACATGGTTCATTTTGCATGTAGTCAACCTATTTCCTTACCTATTCCTGTCATTGTCCAGGGCCCATGAAAAAAAGTGCCCAAGTTGGACGAGATGGAGGTTATACACAGACTCAGCAACATTTGTTCACTCACCAAAACTGATGTGTCAAAGATTGCCATTTTAATTAAAATCTGTCAGGGCCAGACTACAATATAAGGCCCTCCCTATGGCAAGTTTTCATGCCATGACTAGCCAGTGACCAGGTGTTACGGTGACTACATTCTGTGACAACATACATCATGGAAAGGGCCATCTGTTGTTCTTACTGGCATAAATAATTACACTGTTTATGGATTTTCCTTTCCTGCCTTCTATTAAAAACTACCATCTCTTGTTTCACAGAATGCCTTATCCACCATAGTGGTATTCCACACAGTATCACTTCTGACTAAAGCAAACACTTCCTGAAAAATGAAGTAGAACAGTGGGCTCATGATTACATTCTCAACCATCCAGAGGTGGATGGCATTGTTTGAAAATGGCATGTCCTTTTAAAGAAAATTTGTTATATATGAAGAACAATATCAAATAACTGGATCACCCAGAGCTCTCAGGAACTAAACCATCAACCAAAGAGTATACATGGAGGAAGTCAGGACTCCAGATTCATATGTAGCAGAGGATGGTCTTGTCTGACATCAATGGGATTATAAGGTGGCTTGATGGCTCAGTGTAGGGGGATGTTAGAGGGGTGAGGCAGGAATAGGTGAGTAGGTGGAGGAGCACCCTCATAGAGGTAAAAGGAAGGGGTAAGAGAGGGGAGAGCATGGGGGATCAGTGAAAGGTAACCTAAAAGGGGATATCATTTGAATTGTAAATGAATAAAAAGATTAATTTTAAAAAGACAATTGTATTAACAAGTGGCATAGAACATTTTTCTCCAGAAGGCAAATTATATACATAATCTGGATATGTGCAGATATGTGGTGCTTTTTTCTTCTTTAACTAATATTGACAGTTCTAGAAATCAATGGGTAGAATAGAAATTATTTCACTCATTATCAATACTAGTGGCCTACTTCATAATGTTTTTCCTGTTCCTGTGACCTTATATTTGCTAGTCTAAAAATTTTTGTTCCATGGGAGAAAAAGGTTTTATTTCCCAGCAGAAGATATAAAAATTATCACATTGAACTGAAATATAAGATTTTGCACTTGTTAGTTTGAGATTCTGATTCCCTGAGTCAAGAAAGGAATAACATTGTTAGGAGGTATGATTGATCCATAGTATCTGGGAGAAACTTCACTGCTTTTTCAAAATGGATGAAAAATGATTTCTGGAGTGCCAATTGATGTAACAGTAGTTAACTCTTTTAAATTTATATTATCGTATTTGTTTTGAGACTGTAAAGGACTGTGTAGTCCTTATGGAACTTTATTACCTACTCTAAAAAATAAGTACTGTGTTTATGGTTATATATTCTCATATTTCCTTTACTCTTATTCCAATATGCAGTGGTATACTATTCTGAAATGTTCTTTCAGATTTTTTAAATTTTTTGTTGAAAGTAAATATAATACTTACATTTCAGAATTTATTCATATATACTTGACATTGTCTATTTACTCTCTTAAATTAGTTTAGATTCTTTTCAGAAGAGGTTTTGTGTATGAATATGTAAATATCTTCATTCTTTTGTCTTTAAATTTCTATCACATGCTTATTTAAAGCTTTGTAACACTGATTTGATCCTTTCAGGCACTTGTAGCTTTCTGCCACATGGCTTGGCCTACTCTTTGTGAGGTCATCCTCCCTCAAAATTCAATTGTCATAGAAACCTTCATGTACACTCAGTAAAGCCAAGCTTAGTCCAGTCTGGTAGTTCATCCATTACAGGTAAGATACTTGCTAACATTTTGGGGGTGTTTTGGTGAAAAGTTACTTTTCTTTTACTTTTAAGAGTTGTAGTAGATTATACAGGTTTGAGACAACTGTTTAATTCATGTCTTTTGAATATAGGTTTGTTTATATTTCATTGTAATTGGTTGGTCTATTTCTTAGTAGTGTTACATGACTACTTCTGACTTTCATTACTCTTTCTACATTAATCTTTATTTATATCTTTCCTAACAATATGTTGAGTAAACTGTCATAATAATTTGTTATTTTCTGTTTGTGTTAAGATTTGGTGTCTTAAATGATTACTCTCTGGGGGAGCATAGGAACTTGGCAGCCATCTTACTGTTCTTTTTTCATTGTTAAGTTATAATCTTTCATATTCATAATTTTTGCCAGATTTCTTCATGTAAACAGGCTTTCTTGAATGACTTGCCTGTTGGTTTTTTTTCTCAAAATTTCATATTCTTGTGTCTAATATACATCCAGTGTTAATGTTGATCAACCTTAGTACTATATAGCTGTATATTTAACACTATCCTATAAGATCAGTTTCCTCAAATTCTTTAATTTTCCTGTGAATCTTGTTAGACTCAGGGCTTCAGATCTAGCTTATATCTATCAGATATTTCATCAGAAGGAATTGTCACTGTTAATAAGAATTTATGAACTCTTGTGGCTTTCTTGCTTTATACTCAATCCTTGACTATTATGAAAGATTCTAAAAATACTGTTTCCTTGCCTTTGCTTATTCTATCATACAGTATGACAATGCTTCATTTTAATCTTCATTTTTGGAGTTACATTTCAACTTTTTTTTACAGTTTGGTTGTAGAGTACATTTTCATTTATTTTTAATTTCTGTCAACAGGCTTTGAAGGTTCTTTATTTCTATATTCAGCATATATTTTATTTACAAGATATTTTTTACTTATTTTCTTGCATACATATTTTTCCATTTATGATTTTGGATTGGTATACAGACTTACATACATAGTTAATATCTGAGCTTTGTTCAATTCTAGTATTCAGAGCATGAGTCTAGTTTGGTTAGTCTTTCTTATGGTGAGAACTAATTTCCTCAAAACTCAAAACTGTCCTGATAAGTCTGCTATAAATGACTGAATCATCACAATCAGAATAATCTCATAACTTATCCATTACAGGACATATATTTCCACCTTAATTGTAAGTTTTGCACATGTACTAGGTGCATGTATATACCTTCATATTTTAACTATTTTTGTCCTGATAAATATTCTCTTCCTTTGCTTGTTATTCATAATCTAATCTCTGTCCTAACTATATCATTATATGTATAATTATTATTCCTACTAACATTATTATCAGTATTTTATTAGTATATCATAAAATACATTAATATAAGTATATTAATATCTATATACAGTTACACAATTTTCATCTGTACTCTGAGTAAATTAGACCTTTACTATTATAGCATGAACTAATACCGAGTGAACATGTTCAAACTTTGGTTAAGTGTTTTCATGACACATCACAAAATCTCGTAAAGTTTCATGTGAATTTTCTTGATACCATGTATACAAATTTGAGTAGGGCAATGTTTATAAAATTGTGAGAACTTATATAAAATTTGAATTTCAACAGGGAAGATTAGGAGAGAAAAAGAGGCTTGTAAAATTCTGGAGTTGATATGTACCATATTAAATTATGAAGAGAGATAAATTTGTTCACATACGAAGAAGATTCTAAAAAAGTCCTTGCCATCCAATGTGCAACATATAATGACATATGTAAAAAATCACGAGTAAATATTTAATGTATAAAATAAATATTCTAGTATTAATTAAAATTAACATAATAATTTAAGTAACTTTGCACTACTGTATACAGTGCTTTAGAGATAATTTTAAACTGTTTGATAATTCATTTCACCACTTACTAGGGAAAATTTATACACATATACACAAATGTGAACACAGAAGAATGCTCATATGAAGAAATTTATATTTTTTTGCAAAATTCCAAATTCAATTGACACAGTACTTGCTTTTGATTTAATAAAATGTATTTATGTTAAAACAATAGTTCAAACCCTGATAAATATTTAAATTTTTGGTACTGCTAACATTAAGCTCCCTCATTATAGGTTTGTATATGCCTTGCTATGTTACCTGAGGGAAATTACATAGGGATATCATTTATTCACAATGCCAAGGTTTATTATTGAATAAGAAAATGCTGTAGTATCTTCTCAGGTATACAAATAAAAGCTAAATGGTGGTAAATTTGCATATAGATAATTTATTAAATAATTTAAGTGACCAGTACCTAAAAAGTAATCTATAGTAGTTTCTGTTTTCTTTTAACACAATGTAACACTGTGATTTAAGAAAGTATCTGTTCACCCTACAAGATAGAACAGAGTCATTCATTTTGAGCAGATCAATGGAAATTCTTTTATGATAATAGCATTGTGTGGAGACATTTTAAATCTAAATTTGTTGCATATACTCAATTTACGATAGAGGTATTTTCCTATTCCATAGTTATGCAGTAATATATAGATTGGATATGGATATGGATATAGATATAAATAATCTGCATTTTATACCAATTTCAGTTAAAGTTTCTGGCATGTGTTTAATGAGAGAATAATATTTTAAATATTGAAACTCTCTAATTTTCAGATAATTGAATGCTTCCATTTTATTTTCAGCTTTTGCTTCGATTTGAGGCAAATCAGCAGTTCCATGAAGCAATCATCTCCATCTCCAATTGTTTTCGAAACTTAAACAGTGAGGTTTTTTTATTTCAAAAATATATTACAAAATGAATCATTCCAAACTGAACTATAAGAAAAGTTAAGTTAAAAAATCATTTGAATATGATTTGTTGTTGTTATTGTGCTCACAACTTATCTGTGCATGAGGAATTTCCAGTGTAATCAAAAAGATTTTCTGTTAAGTAGATCAAACATGTCAATTTAAATATCAATTAAAATTATCTTTCTGCACTGGAGAGTCCTTTCTAGAACTATAATGCACAACAATGTACTTAGAGTCTTGTGCCACTTTGTAAAGGCAAAATTTTCCCTAAAGGGAAAATATTAGTATAAAAATATGTTTAAAGTTATTTTCCCCTCCTTTGGTGAATGAAAAATATGTAGCAGTTGTTCCTAATTTGTTTTACATAAAACTGTGCTTCAATAAGGGCTTGGATATCCTGCAATGTAGATTTTTTAGTGGTATTTTGGATCAAACCCAACAAATAACAGCTGATGGGGAGGTGAAGTATCATTGAGGTACATGTCAGTTAGAAGAGGTTTTCAAATAATTTTGTGTACATAATGGCATATTTTACAAATATGATCTTATATATATCTCAAGAGACATGCAAGTGTTAAGCAAAATTATTATTTGTAGCTTAACAAACAAAGGTTGTAAATTGTAATCTGGATAAATACTTTTTATAAAGTTAGTTAGCATGTAAAATCTACACAGAATTTCTGTCGAAAAAGCAGGATCATATGTTTATATAAGGGATAAAGAAAAGCTCATTTCTGCTGATGTCTGGAGAATCTTTGGCTAGTACAATCCTTAGGGGATAGAGAGAAGCCTTTGGGGTTAAGAACATTTGTAGCTCTTGTAGAAGACTTAGGTTCAATTTCCAGCATCCATAGGATGGCTAAAAACATCTATAATTCCAGATTAAGGTCCCAAAACCCTCTTATGGCCACCATGGAGACTGTAGTAACACGATACATATTAGAAACACCAATGCACATAACATTTTAATATGAAACTGCAACAATCACAACAAACAAACAAATTCCATATGATAAAATTCTCTTATATAAGGGGAGGTGGGATGAAATTGGTAGTAGTAGAGGGATGAGAAACTGTAAAAAACAACATACTGTATGAAATTGATCTATTTTCAATAAAAGGAAAAAAAAGAGTTTTCAAATATAAGTATTAGTTGTGTAAGTCTGAGTGATATGACATTTACCTAAGGTTCTCTCCTTGCATACAGAGTCTCAAAAACCATTCATAAAGGAAATAAGATACAGGTGAGAAAATTTGTAAGGAACATCATCTATAACTAGGTAAGTCTTGTTATATATATTTATATTCATATACACATAAGTATACATTCCTGTGTATGAACACTAACATGAAATACTAACAATGTATAATATTGTTTAGTAATCAAATATGATTTTTAACTATAAGTAGAGATGATATTCTGCTATGAAATTATGAATATTTTTACTGAATATTTTGATTATTACTGTCTTTCCCACATATACACACACATTCACACATATGTTGTGTTTGTATGTATGTGTATAGTTACATATTATAAAATGCAAAAAATATGATAATTTTATCAGTTTGTATTTGCTTCTTTAAAATTACATAAGAAAAATCCACCAATATTTTTACAAATTAATCTATTGAAAAAAATCAAATACATGTCTTATTCCAAATATATTCATTTACTGTTTCCTTCAACATATATAAAGTTTTACTATATATGTGTAAAAATATATGTAAAAATATGAACAATATCTAACCCTGTTTAATATTTCAACGTAATTTTAAATATATTTAGAAATTTCATGCTATAATATCTATAAATCCTTTTACTCAATAATTTGATTATTGATGTCTCCTACTGACATGTTAATTTTTTCTTCACATACTCTGTGTTACTATGAAAAGATGAATGTAGCATTCTGAAGATTTTCTTAATGATAACACTATTTTTGATATAAGAATCTAGAAGACAAATGTTGTACATGTTTGACATAAAGATGTCTGGCAGGGGAAATTGAGAGTAGGAATCACAAATAAAGAGTTGACTTTTCATGTGAAAATAATAGCAGAAATGATAAAGAAAAGAATAAATGATATAATGAAAAGTTTATGCAGTCTTCTTATCCAGTGATGAGCTCTGTTAAGGCACAATGTTATAGTTAAGATTTGAATATACTTTGAAATATGAGAGAATATAGTAGAATATCAACTATCAGATATATGCAGTAGTGGAAAGCTCAATGCATATATATGCTAAAAGAAACAATACTGAAAGTACTCAGTTCTCTCTCTCTCTCTCTCCCCCCTCTCTCTACACACACACACAGACACACACACACACACACACACAAATATATATACATATATATTCATATATATGATATGTACATAGGTGCAGATATATATATATATATATATGCAAATATGTACATATGCATAACAACAATAAACAATAATTAAAGAAGAGGTCATGAATGTGAGAGGGAATGGGGGGCATGAGATGAACTGATATAAGGAGAAGGGAGGAAGTGATGTATATACAGTGGTCATAAAGAAAATTATCTATCTTTATACTTATCTATATCCATATGTGATATCCATATGTGATATAGTTTGAGTAGCAAGACTTAGTAAGTGGTAAATATTATGCCTATATTTTTATTTTGCTACTTATAATATTAACATAATAAATGTAAGTACAAAAATTTATTTAAGGATTGTATTTAATGAGTTAAAAGCATATTAGACTCAAACTAACAGGTATTCTTTTATTTTGCATGTGCTGCATGAGAAAGTTTAAAATTAAAATATGACATCAAGTACTTCACAAATTTTAGGAAAACTAGTTGGCACTTATAAAATTCTAACACAGTTCCAACAATAGAATCTGAACATTAAGAGTTGAAATGATGTAAGTTTTCAAAGGACTCTGAGGTATTCACTTGGTGATACTTAGATGGATTATTATTATATAACTATTGAAACTAGAAGATAGCATTTTATATTTGAAGAGTGATTAGTGGTCATTTTAGTGATATCCAAAGTTATAAGGATATTCAGTCAAAAAAAGTCTTTGAGTTTGCTATAAAGAGGAATTGAGTGTTTTTGAGAATTAAAAGAAAAATATAGTATTATGTCTTAATATGTGTAGATTTCAAAAGGGTACTCAAACAAGAAACTGAGGTTTACCCATTGAGCAGACCATATAATCATACTTTTATGTAATTCCTATATCAGGAAAGAATTGCACAATTGGAATGTACGATTTTTCTCTATTTTTCTCAGCATGTGTTAATTATTTATCATGGATTTCATTGGAATATTTTCATAAATATAAGACATTTTATTATATTCTCTCTCTGTGTAACATTCTAAGATATGTATTTTTAAAGAATGTTACTGAAAATAGCAAGGACTGGGTAAATGAAATATCTTTAGAGACTTAGAAAACTACATTTTACAATTATAACATGGAATCAATAGCTGGTACAGAATGAAAGAACAATGACTCAGAGTTCAAACAAATTAATGTTGTTATGAATAACATAAGAAAACTTAAAAAATGCAATTTCTATGTAAAATACAGTAGTTATTTCCATACAATCTTTACAATTTGAACTTACATTATGTTTACATAAGGATAGGTAAAAAAGATAAAACTAATGTTTTCTCAGAAAAATGAATGTATCTACTAATCACTTTACTATTTCCATCCTAGGAGTTACTTTTGAAACAAATTGCATGTTTAAAGTATTTTTTCTTCCTCTCCAGCAATGTGCTTAAAAACAACTATAAGTGGTTTTTTAGTATTGGGACTGCTGTTGAATGATCTACAACACTTCTGAATTGCATATACTTGAAAATCAAAAATGACTTCCAAAAGACAATACATTCTATATCCAAATAGGTCTTTTCAAAGGGAAAGCCATGTTACCAACCTAAATACAAGAAGAAGGGTTAATTTTTCATCATCAAGTTGCAACTCAGAAAATAATATCAGTATCAGAAAGCCAGAAAACCGTGAGGTATGTCATAATTGGATTCTCTCGATACCTAAAATGCAGCCAAAGATTCTGTAGTGGAAATTCCTATTCCTGCTAGTCTACACAGATCCCTGACTGATTCTAAAAACTCTTTGATTGGTTCAATCAAAGAAGAATGTGGCAAAGTTCAGATTCATTTTCCAATTAACAACCAAGGCCCTCAAAAAGTCATTATTAGTGGCCCCACAGAAATTGTTGAAAAAACCAAGAAGAAGTTTCTGCAACTCGCAGAAGAGGAGCAAGCCAAAAGTTACTCTGTGGCTATTTCTGTCAAGTCAAAATATCACCAATTTCTTATGAGTAAAAATGGTGGCAATCTTCAGAAAATCTGTGAAAAGACTGGGGCACGAATCATTTTTCCTACCTTTAAGAACAAAGATCAAGAATCAGTAACTATCATAGGAACAGAAGAGGCTGTTAAAAATGTGCAAAAAGACTTAGAGGTTTTACTGAAAGATTTGGAGGATGTGGTGGAGGATAGCATATTGATAAGTCCTAAGTACCACAATTACTTTGTCATGCAAAGGGGACAACTTTTACGAGAAATAATTAAAGAATATGGTGGTGTGTTTATTACATTTTCTTATGCTGGAAAACAGAGTACAAAAGTCACAATAAAAGGAGCAAAACCTTGTGTTGAAGCAGCAAAGAAACATATTCAGGAGATATTTGATCCCTTGGGTTCCCAAGTCACAACACAGTGTGTTGTTCCCCCCAAATTCCATCCTTTTATCATGGGACCTATATGCTCTCGAATTCAACAGATTGCAAGAGACTGTAAAGTTCAAATCAAATTTCCAGACACAGACAAGACAACTAGGAAGACACGTCCAGAACTTCAGGAAATGGGGAAAGAAAAGTGTGGAAAGAGTATAAAAAAACCTGTTTCTACTTCTCCTAAGAAAAGTGACACCATGTCTATTTCAGGCAAAGTAGAAAATTGCAAGGAGGCCGCGCAAGCTCTGGAGAATCTTGTTCCTGTCACCGCTGAAGTTCAAGTACCTTTTCATTTACATCCTTACATCATTGGGCACAAAGGGAGTGGATTACGCAAGCTAATAAAAGACTTTGAAGTTCATATTCAAGTATCACAACCTGGAGGAAATTTTCACATCATATCAATTATGGGCCTTGAAGCAAATGTGGAACAAGCCAAGACAAAATTGCAAAATCAAATACAAGCATTACAAATGGAACTAGAAGATCAGACACTAAGAAATTTCAGGCAAACATTCAGATTAGATCCCAAATATCATTCCAAGATCTTTGGTAATAAAGGTATACTTATTTCCCAGATTTGCACAGAATATGATGTCACTGTCCATTTTTCAAAGAAAGGAAGTAATTCGTTCCAAGACCAAATTACTATTTCTGGCTCTAAAAGTAACATCCTCGGTGCCCGTGATGCAATAATGAACGTGCTGCGTAAGATTGAAAAACCGTTTCCAAGGAAATCCCACTGAACCACCAAGTTTGTGCCAATATTATTGGATTTGGTGGAAAGTCCATCCAGAGAATCATGGAACAATTCCAAGTAGACATCCATGTACCTTCAAAAGGATCTTGTAATAGTTCTAGCATCATTGTAAGTGGATCATCTTGTAATGTGCAAGAAGCAATTGACTATATCTTAAGTCTTGAGAAACATTTCCTATCTGTTGGAAAATCTGATCCTCCATTGGACCATTATAAGCGTGGTGGTCTTTACAACACACCTGCAAGAACATCTAAGAGTTTTGGTAAAAGAAATGCTCTTCGTAATGCAAAATCCAGCACACATCCTCCACATGTGGACAGTTCTGAAGATTTTCCCAAATTGAAACATCAAACATCTCCTAAGCTTCACCCTTGGAGACCGTAACAAGCAAGGTTAAAACAAATAAAGGGAAATTGTCCAAACCTGATAACTTGAGAATGCGGTCAAATTTTATTCTTAAACTGAAGTAGATATTGAATGCTTGGCACATTTCTGACATCTTCCCTGCTTATATAGTACATAATTTTGTAGTGAAAATGAGGGATATGATCTTGAATGCTTGCAATATGTATCAAGTTAGCTACAATTTCCACCCAGGACTAGATCCTGACACTTTTACACATACTCTCTTAAGAAAGTTTATATATAACACAGGCTTCCTAATTTTCATGGCAAGTAGTATGCCATTTATCATTTTTACTATGAAGTTTAGCAACAGTCACAAGGAAGCTACCTGTATATCTTTACTAAAGGGTAACTCCATTGCTACACAAATATAAAAAAATTCTCTTTTTGCTTCTTCCATTACTTCTTTATTCACTTTCACAATAGAAAACCTGTCTTCTTCATGAATGTAATGACTTATAACATAGGAAGAAAAACAAATTGTGGTCAGTACACTATGTGTTGATGTGCTCTGGTACTACTTGCACATAAAAAACAGCATACTGGTGGTATTCCAGAGGATCACGAACGCTAAAGATCATAATATTGCATTAATTAAATTTCCTCACATAATGTTGCTATATTGATGAATTAAAAATGTATATGAATTTATTTTAATACTTTAGACTGTTTTCATCTTTCTTACAGTGAACTCTTGGGCCTTGTAAGTTTTTTCTTTTTTTTTTTTTTTTTTTTTTCTTTTTTTCTTTTTTATTTTTTTAGTTTTAACCATTACTGAAAGAGTTACTGCTGAGGTCTGTGATTCAAATCCACATTCTCCAGTATTTTCCCCATTCCATCGTGCTAATTGACCAAGTCTTATTATCTCAGGAGCTTTAATCCACTGACTAATCAGTATAATGAATGCATGCATACCAAACTCCAGAACAACACTACTGGGAAGTCCTAAAGCTGACTTAGCTGTGTCTTATCTTGTTCTTGAATCAAAGCTACTCACCCTCTGTCCCACTGAGCTTTTTATTATCTATTCCCCAACAAGTGTTTAACCCAAGATCATCATCCATGAGCAAAAGTTGAGATTCTTGTCTAGCAAAGATGTTGATAGACTTTAAAGTAATTTTGTCTTCTATACACCTATATATGACCTCTCCAAATCGCTGTAAGTGAATGCTTAGCACCACACAGAATAAAAAAGAGGTGCTGCTCTCCTGAGTGTTACAGTTGGTGAGGGACATGGGCAGTTCTCCAACTCTCAAGAACCCATCAGTACCAGCTTGCCCACCTATCATAGATGGTGAGGGATGAAGGACACTAAGAGGGAATCTCTCCATCCATGCCACCACCCTGCATAAAAGAGATATGGCCAGCTTTCCCAAGCTCATGCCCTCTGAGCCTCCTTACCTGAAACCACCACATCTAGTGCCAACTCTACTATGCAGCCCAGGTGAGATGGAGAGCCTGATCTATAGTGGGTGAGAAGCAGGGACATCTCTTCTGCTCTGATGACCCTGTTAGGACCAACTCTCCCAACTATGGCTGGTGGTGAGGGTAAATGAGTGTAAAAGCTTTTCCCACATGATGCCACTATACAGCAGACAAAAGCCAGTTCTTCCAGACTTGGGACCCTTGGGGCCAGGTTTACCTGCAACCCTCACATCCAGGTTAGTTTTGCTGTGCTGCCCAGGTGAGGTACAGGATCTGCTTTTCCAAGTGCTGCAGCAGGTGATGGGTACTACCAGCTCTGATGCTCTCTTGAACCCAGATGAAGAGTTTTTACATGCCATAGGTGGTGAGAAGTAAGAGGGGAGGAAGGGTTCATGCCCTCTCCAATGTCACAGCATGGGCGATAAGAAGTAGGGTCAGCTATCTCACACTTACTTTCTAGGGGTAGGTGTTCAGCTCACCCTCAACTCCTGGAATTTGAAGCTTTACATCCTCTGAGTACTACAGCTGGCTAGGAATGGATCAGCTCTCATGATCACATGCCTCAAGTGCCATCAATCCCATGATTCCCAGGTGAGGTGTGGGCCCATTCTGCACATTCAGACATCAACATATCCTGGGGTAGCAACTCAGACCATAGATTTCTGCCTGGCGTTTGAAGGTAAGAGACCCCTGCTGCTGCAGGGCCATAGACTGAAGCTTGGCCCTCTTGGCAGCACAGGCCAGGTCCCAGATCCCAGATGCCAGCATTGTCTCAGGTATCATCACCAGCTACTCACATTATGCTGTTCCTTAATACCTTCTAGTCTCCAGTTCTGCCTGTCTTCATTGAATGTACATCTTACTGATTCTCTCTCAGTGTCATTTCTCCACCACTTACTACTACATTTTAATGGTGCCCAGGGTCTCTGCGTGACTAGAGTCATCTCAGGAGTACATTATGGATCCAGGCAGGGGTCATCTCAGTCAAAGTCTGTTCCTCCAGACCCGCATAGCACCAGATTCAATATCATCTCAATATAGCTCCCTGTCTGGGCCTCATGGAACCAGATAGGTGGTCATCTCTGACACACTCCTTGCCCAGCCCAGCCAAGTGGCCCCTTTCAAGTTCTTCTGTCTTGGGCTCACCCCTGTCCAGGATGCATGTTCCGAAGCTGGGTTCTTCTCATCTCCTGCTTTCTCCCCATCCTGAGAATCCATCCTTGCCTGCTTGGCACTGCAATGATGGTTGTCTCAGGCTAGCTCCCTGTAGAAGCACCCTAGCACTGGAATGGTGGTTGTCTCAGACTCACTTTTTTCTACTTTATTGGATATTTTATTTACATTTCAAATGTTATCCCCTTTCCCCATTTTCCACTCCCCATCCAGAAACTCCCTATCCATTCCCCTCCTCCTGCTTCTATGAGGATCTGTCCCCCTAAACAAATCCCACCTCCCCGGCATGGCCTCGAATTCTCCCACACTGGTGCATCCAACCTTCAAAGACAAAGGACCTCCTCTCCCACATATGTTCAACATAGCCCTACATATACAGCTGGAGCCATGGATCCCTCCCTATGTGCTCCCAGGCTGGTGTTTTAGACCCTGGGAGCTCTGGTTGGTTGGTATTGTTGCTCTCCCCATGGAGCCACAAACCCTTTCAGCTCCTTAAGTCTTCTCTCTCACTCCTCCATTTAGAACCCCATGATCAGTTCAATGATTAGCTGTGAGCATATACCTCTGTATATTTCAGACCCTGGCAGACCTCTAAGGAGACAGCTATATTAGGTTCCTGTCAGCATGCACTTCTTAACATACATATCAGCATCTTCCTTTGGTGATGGCACAAGGGATGGATACCCAGGTAGAGCAGTCTCTGGACAGCCCCTCCTTCAGTTTCTGTCCCACACTTTGTCTCCATATTTGCTCCCATGAGTATTTCATTATTCCTTCTAAGACGGACCAAAGTACCAACATTTTGGTCTTCCTTCTTCATGAGCTTTATGCGGTCTGGAAGTTGTATCTTGGGTATTTTGAGCTTTTGAATTAATATCCATTTATCAGTGAGTACATGCCATTTGTGTTCTTTTGTGATTGAATTACATCACACAGGATATTTTCTAGTTCTATACATTTGCTAAGAGGTTCATGAACTCATTGTTTTAATAGCTGAGTAATCCATTGTGTAAATGTACCACATTTTCTGTATCCATTTCTCTGTTGAAGAACATCTGGGTTATTTCCAGCTTCAGGCTATTATAAATAAGGCTGCTGTGAACATAGTGGAGCATACGACCTTGTTATATGTTGGATCGTCTTCTGGGTATATGCCAAGCAGTAGTATATCTGTGTCCACAGGTAATGCTATTGTCCAATTTTCTGAGGAACCGCCAGACTGATTTCCAGTGTTTGTACCAGCTTGCAATCCCACCAGCAATAGAGGAGTGTTCCTCTTTCTGCAAACCCTCCACAGCATCTACTATCACCTGAGTTTTCGATCTTAGCCATTCTGACTGGTGTGAGGTAGAATCTCAGGGTTGTTTTGATTTGTATTTCCCTGATGACTAAGGGTGTTGAACATTTCTTTAGGTGCTTCTTGGTCATTCAATTTTCCTCAGTTGATAATTCTTTGTTTATCTCTGTACCCATTTTTAATAGGGATATTTGGCTGTCTGGAGCCTAATTTCTTGAGTTCTTTGTCCATATTGGATATTAGCCCTCTACTGGATGTAGGATTGGCAAGGCTCTTTTCCCAATGTGTTGGTAGCTGTTATGTCCTGTTGACAGTGTCCTTTACCTTACAGAAGCTTTGCAATTTTATGATGTCCCATTTGTTAATTCTTGATCTTAAAGCATAAGCCATTGATGTTCTCTTCAGGAAATTTTCCCCTATGCCCAAGTATTCAGGGTTCTTCACCAAATTTAGTTTCAGTGTATCTGGTTTTATGTGAAGGTCCTTTATCCACTTGGACTTACGCTTTGTATAAAGAAATAAGAATGGATCAATTTGCATTCTCTACATGCTGACCTCCAGTTGAACCAACACCATTTGTTGAACATGCTGTCTTTTATCCACTGGACAGTTTTAGATCCTTTGTCAAAGATCAAGTGACCCTAAATCTTCCACCAGAGAACTCCTAAATCTAATAATTTCAGCATAGTGGCTGGATATAAAATCATCTCAAACAAATCAGTAGCCTTCCTCTACTCAAAGGATAAACAGGCATGTGGGTTCATTTCTGGGCCTTCAATTGCATTCCATTGATCTTCCTGTCTGTCTTTGTACCCATATCATGCAGTTTTTATCACTATTGCTATGTAGTACAGCATGAGGTCAGGGATGGTGATTCCTTCAGAAGTTCTTTTATTGTCAAGAATAGTTCTCCCTATCCTGGGTATTTTGTTATTCCAAATACATTTGCAAGTTGATCTTTCTATCTCTATGAAGAATTGAGTTGGAATTTTGGTGGGGATTGCATTAAATCTGTAGATTACTTTTGACAAGATGGTTATTTTTACTATATTAATCTTGCCAATCCATGAGCATTGGAGATCTTTCCATCTCCTGAGATCTTCAATTTCTTTCTTCAGAGACATGAAGTTCTTCCCATACAGATGTTTCACTTGCTTGGTTAGAGTCACACCAAGGTATTTTATATTATTTTTGACTATTGTAAATGGTGTCGTTCCCTATTTTCTTTCTCAGCCTGTTTATCCTTTGAGTAGAGGAAGGCTACTGACTTGTTTGAGTTGATTTTATATCCAGCCACTTTGCTGAAGTTATTAGATTTAGGAGTTCTCTGGTGGAATTTTTAGGGTCACTTAAGTATACTATCATATCATCTGCAAATAGTGATATTTTGACTTCTTCCTTTTCTATTTTTATCACTTTGACTTCCTTTTCTTATCTAATTACCCTGCCTAGGGCTTCCAGTACTATATTGAATAGGTAAGGAGAGAGTAGGCAGCTTTGTCTAGTCCCTGATTTTAGTGGGATTACTTCAAGTTTCTCTCCATTTAGTTTCTTGTTGGCTACTGGCTTGCTGTATATTGCTTTTACTATGTTTAGGTATGGGCTTTGAATTCCTGTTCTTTCCAAGACTTTACCATGAAAGAATGTTGAATTTTGTCAAATGTTTTCTCAACATCTAATGAGATGATCATTTGTTTTTTTCTTTGAGTTTGTTTATATAGTTTACATAGAAATCCTTGATGGGTTTCTGAATATTGAACCATCCCTGCATTCCTGGGATAAAGCCTACTTGATCATGCTGGATGATTGTTTTGATTTGTTCTTGTATTTGGTTTGCAAGAATTATATTGAGTATTTTTTCATCGATATTCATAAGGGAGATTGGTCTGAAGTTTTCTTTCTTGTTGTGTCTTTGTGTGGTTTAGGTATGAGAGTAATTATGGCTTTATAGAATGAATTGGGTAGTGTTCTTTTTGTTTCTATTTTGTGAAATAATTTGAAGAGAATTGGTATTAAGTCTTCCTTGAAGGTCTGATAGAATTCTGCCCTAAAACTATCTGGTCCTGGACTTCTTTGTTGGGAGATTTTTAATGACTCCCGCTATTTTTTTAGGGGTTATGGAACTGTTTAGATGGTTTATTTGCTCCTGATTTAACTTTGTTACCTGATATCTGTCTAGAAAATTGTCCATTTAATCCAGATTTTCCAGTTTTGTTGAGTATAAGCTTTTTTAGAAGGAACTGATGATTTTTTTTTTAATTTCCTCAGTTTCTGTTCTTACGTTTCCTTTTCAGTTCTGATTTTATTAATTTGGATGCTGTCTCTGTGCCCTCTGGTTAGTCTGGCTAAGGGTTTATCTATCTTGTTGATTTTCTCAAAGTACATGTACCTGGCTTTGTTGATACTTTGTATAGTTCTTTTTGTTTCTACTTGATTGATTTCAGCTCTGCTGTTTATTACTTGCCAACTACTCTTCTTGGGTGTATTTGCTTCTTTTTCTTCTAGACCTTTCATGTGTGCTGTCAAGTTGCATGTATATGCTATCTCCAGTTTCTTTTTGTGGGCACTTAGAGTTATGAGTTTTCTTCTTAGCACTGCTTTCCTTGTGTCCTATAAGTTTTGGTAAGATGATCTTTCATTTTCATTAAATTCTAAAAAGTGTTTAATTTCTTCCTTGACCATGTCATCATTCGGTAGAGCATTTTTCAGTTTCAACTTGTTACTGGGTTTTCCATTGCTTTTGTTATTATTGAAGACCAGCCTTAGCCCATGGTGATCTTATAGGATACATGAGATTATTTCAATATTTTGCATCTGTTGAGGGCTATATTTTAACCAATTTTATGGCCTATTTCGGAGAAGGTACCATACCATGAAATATTCTATAAATATCTGTTAAATCCATTTGTTCATAACTTCTGTTAGTTTCACTGTATCTCTGTTTAGTTTCTGTTTCCATGATCTTTCCCTTGCTGAGTGTGGGCTGTTGAATTTACCCACTGTTATTCTGCGGGGTGCAACGTGTACTTTGAGCTTTAGTAAAGTTTCTTTAATGAAATTGGGTGCCCTTGCATTTGAAGCATAGATATTTAGAGTTGAGATTTCATCTTGTTTGTTTTTTTCCTTTGATGTGTATGAAATTTCCTTCCTTTTCTTTTATGATAACATTTGGTTGAAAGTTGATTTCATTCGATATTAGAATGTCTACTCCAGCTTGTTTCTTAGGACCATTTGCTTAGAAAATTGTTTTCCAGCCTTTTACTCTGGAGTAGTGTCTGCCTTTGTCACTGAGATGCATTTCCTCTATGTAGGAAAATTCTGGGTCCTGTTTATATATCCAGTGGGTCAGTCTACTTTTCATTGGGAAATTGATTTTAAGAGACATTTAAGGAGAAATGATTGTTGCTTCTTGTTATTTTTGTTATAAGAAGTGGAATTATATTTGTGTAGCTTCTTTTGGGTTTCTTGGAAGATTACTTTCTTGCTTTTTCTAGGCTGTAGTTTCCCACCTTCTGTTGGAGTTTTCCATCAGTTATCCTTTGAAGTTCTGGATTTGTGGGAAGATATTTTATAAGTTTGGTTTTGTCATGAAATATCTTTGTTACTCCATCTATAGTGATTGAGAGTTTTGCTGGGTATAGTAGTAGTCTGGGCTGGCATTTGTGTTCTCTTAGGGTCTGTATGACATCTGTATAGGATCTTCAGGCTTTTATAGTCTCTAGTGAGAAGTCTAGTGTAATGCTGATAGGTCTGCCTTTATATGTTACTTGACCATTTTCTGTTACTGCTTTTAATATTTTTCTTTGTTTTGTGCATTTGATGTTTTGATTATTATGTGATGGGAGGAATTTCTTTCCTGGTCTAGTCTATTTGGAGTTCTGTAGGATTCTTGTATGTTCATAGGCATGTCTTTCTTTAAGTTAGGAAAGTTTTCTTCTATAATTTTGTTGAAGATATTTACTGGCCCTTTAAGTTGTGAATCTTCACTCTCATCTATACCTATTATCCTTAGGTTTGGTCTTCTCATTGTGTCCTGGATTTCCTGGATGTTTTGTGTTAAGAGTTTTTTGCATTTTTCGTTTTCCTTGACAGTTGTGTCAATATTTTCTATGGTATCTTCTGCACCTGAGATTCTCTTTCTATCTCCTGTATTCTGTTGGTAATGCTTGCGTCTGTGACTCCTGATTTCTTTCTTAGGTTTTCTATCTCCAGAGTAGTCTCCCTTTGTGATTTCTTTATTGTTTCTATTTCCATTTTTAGATCTTGGATGGTTTTATTTAATTCCTTCACCTGTTTGGTTGTGTTCTCTTGAGATTCTTTAAGGGCTTTTACCTGTTTACCTGTGTTCTCCTCGGATTCTTTGAGAATGTTATTTATGTCCTTCTTAAAGTCCTCCATCATCATCATTAAAAGTGATTTTAGGTCTGACTCTTGCTTTCCTGGTGATATGTTGAGTTCAGGACTTAATGTGGGAGAACTAGGTTCTGATGATGACATGTGTTCTGGGTTGCTGGCCCTTGTATTCTTGGGCTTGCCTTTTGCCATCTGGTTCTCCTTGGTGCTACCTGTGCTGTCTCTGGCTGGAACCTGTCTTTCCTGTTCTCTTGGTTGTGTCAGAACTGTTTAGGTTGGGTGTCGCTGCTGAGGTTCCAGCTAGGACCCAGGATCTGCTCAGTGCTTTGGTCCGGACCGGAAGGAATCAGTGCTCTGGGCCAGGAGTGAGTTTCTGGATCCCTGTGGGACCTGGTTACTCCCTGTTTGGGGCAGGTGTTGCTGCCTCCTTACTTAAGAAGCTGCTCAAGTTAGAGTTCCTGGGAGCCACGCTTCCTCTGGGTTCTGTGAGATTGGGTGCAGAGTTGCCGCCCGAGATCTGCTGAGCGCCCAGGCCCAAACCGGAAGGAACCAGTGCTGGGGCCAGGAGTGAGTACCTGGGTCCTGGTGGGTCCCAGTTACTCCCGGTTTGGGGCAAGTGTTGCTACCTCCTTGCGTAGGAAGCTGCTTAGGTTAGAGCTCCTAGGAGCCCTGCTTCCCCTGGGTTCTGTGGGATTTGGTGTAGAGCTCCCGCCTGGGATCTGCTGGGAGCTCCGACCCAGACCGGAAGGAGCCGGTGCTCCGGGCCAGGAGTAAATCCCTGGGTCTCAGTGGGTCCCGGTGGGTCCCAGTTACTCCCTGTTTGGGGTGGGTGTTGCTGTCTCCTTACCAGAGATACTGCCTGGGTCAGAGCTGCTGGGTGCCCCACTTCTGCCAGGTTTTGTGAGGTTCAGTGCAGAGCTGCCTCCAGGGATCTGCTGCCTGGGCCCAGACCGGAAGCGGAGGTCCAATAAATAAGATTCTTAATAGTATTCTATTATACTCATAGATCAGTATCCAGTCATTATCAGAAAGACTTCCTCTGGCAGCAAATGGAAACAGATGCAGAGACTCATAGCCAATCATTATACAGGAAAAGTATAAATTGGAGGTTTCTAATAAATCCCCTCCCTCAGAGCTCAGGGAAGCATCAGCAGTGTAGGACAAAAGATTGTAAGAGTCACAGGTTATGATGGATACCTAGAGAATATATCTCCTGTGAATCATTTTAGCGAGGCCCATATAAACACATAGAGACTAGAGCAGCAATCACATGTCCTATATAGATCTCACCAGGTTCTCTACACATATAACTATCAGATAAGTATTTTTATGGGACAACTGGCTTTGAAATTGTGTGTATCTCTGGATCTTTTGCCTTCTCTTGGGACTCCTTTGCTTCTGTTGGGAATTTGCTTAATATTATTTTATTTTTATTTAATCTTATATTTTATTTTGTCACGTTTGGTTGTCATCTCTTAGAATCCTGTTCTTTCCTAATGAGAGACAGAAAGTATAAGGGTAGAAAAGAACTTGAAGGGGTGATGGTAGAGCAAACTATAATTTAGGATATAATTTATGACAAAAAATCTATTTTCTAAAATAAAATAAAAATAGAAGCATATGGAACACCAAATAGATGGGGGCAGGAAAGAAAACCACCTCAGTGCTTAATAATCAACACATTAACTATGAAGATAAAAGAAAGAATATTACAAGCTTCAAGTGAAAGGACCAAGTAATACTTATAGGCAGATTTATGTGAATAACACCTATGACTTCTCAACATCTTGGCTAAGATCAAGTCTGAATAACACATGACTTCTCAATGAAGACTTTAAAAGCCAGAGTGCATTTGAGAGGTGTTTTGTAGATTTTAAGAGACCACAGAAGTCAGGTCAACAAAACTTTAAAACCGGCAAAACTTTCAATGTGAATAGGGGAAAAATATGGCATTCTATTCCATGATAAAAACATGTTAAACAAGGTATCTGCAAATACAGTCATACATAATGGACTAGATGGAAAGTTTCAACTTGAGTATGCTAACCTTGTCCAAGAAAACAAGAAAAAAAAATGTGAATATCAGATCAGCAAGTCAATGGAAGGGAAGAAAAAAATAACATAACAAAATAATAAATAAACAAACACTGTTCATTGAAATCTCTCCACATCAGTGTTCCCAGTCCCCAATAAAAAGTCACAGGGTTAAGAATCTACAAAAGAAAAGGATCTATCCTTCCTCTTCATCCAAGCAATACAACTTAACAGCAAGAACAGAGATTTCCTCAGAGTAAAAGGACTGAAAAATTTATTAAACATAAATACACCAAGCAACAAGATTATGTAGCCATTTTAGTATGTTACAAAACAGACATAAAAACAAAGCTAAACAGAAGAGATAGGGAAGGTCACTATATAGTTAAAGGAAAAAATATTTTCCAAGATGATATTATAATTCTTCACATATGCACCAAACACTTGGGCACCCACTACTACAGCTAAAATCACATATTAAATCTAATATAATGGTAGTGGTGGACTTTAGCACCCAATTCTAACCAATTGACAGGTAACCCAGACAAAAATTAGATAGGAATTAGTGGCATTCACTGACACACAGCAAATGAACCTAACAGATACTACACAATATTTCACTCCAACATAACCTTCTTTTCAGCTGCTCATGGAATTTTCATCAAAATTGGCTATATACTTGTACACAAAGCAAGACTAAGTAGATACAAGAAAACTGAAATAACACCCTGCATACATCCTATCTTAACACCATGGATTAAAGCTAAATATCAACTGTAGAATGCTTTCAATCTCATGGAACCTGAAAAACTACTAAAGGGGGAAAAAGGTGGTCAAGACAAAAATTTAAAAAGGAAATTAAGAGCTTTCTAGAACTGAGTATAATTGAAAACACAAAATAACCAAACTTATGGGAAACAGAAAAGGCAGTTCTAGGAAACAATTTCATAGCAGTAAGTGCCTACATAAAAAATAAAAAATAAATAAAACAACAACAACAAAACCACCAACAACAAAAAAACCCTTAGATATATTCAACCCCTGAGTGGGTTCATGTGGAGCGCCCTGGGTAGGAGTGAGTCTAAAATGACAATCAGCCTGTATCTACAGGGCCTGGGGCAGGAGTAAGCTTCAGACAACTACTACCTATGGCAGGCAAGAGAACTGGCCCTATGTAGAGAAGATCAGAATTGGTCCTGCTCCTCTCCTGCTACAGCTTTCAGGAGAGTGAGTGCTGCACCTTGCCTGGGACTGATAGTAGAGTTGGCCCTGGATGAGTGAGGGAAATCTGGTTCTGCCACTTACTGGCTGTGGCATTAGATGAGTCAGCCAGAACATGGGAGGAGAAATCACTCCAGTGTTGTGTGTGTGCGCTGGTAGTGCACAGATACCTTTCAAGGGCCAGATACAAGACTTTGGATTATCCTACCCAACATTGACCCAATCAATAAACTGTTGGAATGTCTGAAGGGGCCTATCTTACAAATACAAAATCTGCAGGAACTTCAGTACACAGGGAAAAAAAAAAAAAACAAAATATCTGAGAGGACAAAATATCTGAGAGGAGTCCCAGTGGTGTTTCAGCATTGTAAGTGTAGCAGAAGACAGAGCCCTTGAACCAGATCAATGACTTATTGCAATGAAAAATTTGAAAGCAAAAAGATATGGACAAAGTGATGTACTTTGGGATAAAGTGTGATACACTATAGCTTCCACAATAAGGATTTTTGATTTTTTACTTTCTTTTTTTTCTCTTTTCTTGTGTGGTGGTGGTAGTGGAGGTGGTGGTGGTGGTGGTGGTGGTGGTAGAGATTAAAAGGGTTTAGGGTGGGTGTGAGGAGATGGGGATAAATGTGGAATTGAGGTACATAATATCAAGTTTACGAGTAACCAATAAAATGTTTAAATATTATAGAGATATCATATTAATAACAGCACATTAAAAGCTCTACCAAAAAGTAAGAAATAAAACTAGAAAAGGATAGATAACAACAACAAAAACTGCCATTAAACTCAGGAATAAATCAATGCAAAAGAAACAAATGAACAAAAAAATATACCAAGACAATGAAACGAAAAGTTTGCCAATTCCTTAGGCAAATAAACTAAAAGGTGACTGAGAAAGAGATCAGAGAAAATTAACTTTCACAATACCTTCAAAGGAAATGAATATTTTCAGTGTAACTCTGACCAAGCAAGTCAAATATTTGTACCATAAAAACTTTAAGCCATGCAAGAAAGATATTTAAGTAGATATAAGAAGACGGAAAGCTCTACAGTGCTCATAAGTCAATAGGATTAATATTATTAAAATGGCCATCCTACTGAAAGCAACCTAGAGATTCAGTGTAATTCTCATCAAAATTCCAACATTATTCTTCACAGAGCTTGAAAGGACAATTCTCAGCTTCATATTGACACAAAATAATCCAGGGAAGCTATAAAAATTGTGAATGCATTCTGTTAGCATGAAACAGACATGCTTAATGTAATTAAATTGAAGAACCAGACATAAATCTTCAAAGCTATGGTCACCTGATTTTTGATAAAGAAGCCACAAATATACATTGGGGGAAAAAAGATAACATCTTCAACAAATAATCTTGGTTAAGCTGGGGAGCTGCATTTGTAAAATCCAAATAGAGCCATATTTCTCACATTGCACAAAACTAAAATCCTAATGGTTCAAAGATCTCAATATTATGTTTGATATACTGAATCTAATAGAAAAGAAAGTTGAGAATACCCTAAAACTCATTGGCACAGGAAAAGACTTTCTGAAGGGAATACCTTTAGCACAGACACTATGAACAATAATTAATAAACGGAACTTCATGAAACTGATAAGCTTCTACCTGGCAAAGGACACTACCATTTATTACAAAGCAGCAAGCTACTAAATGGAAAATATTTTTACCATATGATAGAGAGCTGATATCTAAAATATAACAACACAATTTGGAAAAATTTGGTACAGATCTAATCAAAATATTCTCAGAAAAGGCAATACAAATGGATGAATAACTCAAAAATGCTCAGAAAATTTAGTCCTCAGAGAAATGCAGATCAAAAGTATTTTGACATTTCATCTTACACCAATTAGAATGGATAATAACAACAAAGAATGATGGCACATTTTGGTGGTAATGTGGAGTAATTGGAACACTCATCCATTGCTTCTGGTATTGAAAACAAGTATAGTCACTATAGAAATAAGTGTTGTGGTTCCTCTGGAATCTGGCAATAGATATAACTCAAGATCTGGTTAACCAGCTCTTGGGCGTATACCCAAAAATACTCTCAATTGTACTATAGAGATACTTGCTCAACAATATTCACAGATGCTCTATTCATAGTACCCAGAAATTTGAATCAGCCTAGATTTCTGTAAGTGAATAAAGGGATAAAGAAAATGCGGTACTTTTACCCAGTGAAATATTGAAGACTTTAAAATCATGAAATCCACAGGGAAATGGATGGAACTAGAGACAAATTCTGAGTGAGGTAACCCAGACACAGACACACAAATATGGCATGTATTTACTTATATGTTGTCATTAGCTGTTTAAGTCATTGATAAGTAATATATAATTCTTATAACCATACAAGTTAAGTATAGAATACGAGACTAAGGGCAAGGGATGGAGCACGTTAGGAAGGGAAAATAAAATAAGCAATTACGGATGGGCAGGTAGGATAAAGGACCAGTGTGGGAGGATTGAATGGAGAGGAGGATAAAAGAGGAAGGTGAGGGTGGGACAGCATGGAGATACAGGTAAAACTCAGGGTCATTTGGAAGGTTGTATGTAGAAGCTTCATAAAATATATACATTTATGATGGTGATATAAACAAAATTATCAAATAACAGGGAGACCAAGTTCTAGGTGGACATCTCATATCACCAAATGAAGCCTAAAATTCTGGGAATTGGTTACATCTCCTCAAGACGTTGGCCTAATGGGTCTTATAAGAACACCTAAATACTCTGGACTATTGTCAAGGGTATTGCCTCTCTACAAATTGATGGTAAGACTCTATTGCTGAAGATAACATAGACAAAACTCACTGAACATGGAGAAGTTGATTTAGCCACTACCTAGAAACTTCTCCCCTAAGGAATATTGTTCACAGTACTTGAAGGTACTTTCCCCCTACCAAAGATAAGATGAAAGGTAAACACTAATGTAGTTAGAAAGCCTTCAATATGTAATGGTGACTTGCATGCAAGATGTATTAGTACAATAGTGGCACAGAGATTCTGAGGCTACCAACAAATAAATATCTGATTGAATTTAAGGCCAACTTCATGAGATGAAATTCATCCCTGACACTGCTGGGATGGCCAAGAACCTAAGTCTAGGTAGGGCAAAGACCTAGGTGAGAAAATCAAACAGTGCTGTTCTACTAAAGGAATTTAGCAACAAAAATGTCTCCTAACCACTTTCTTTTATACTCATGGATAAGTGTCTTGATCAGAAATTATTAGAGAAGCTTCCTCCTTCAGTAGACAAAACCAATAGAGGCCCAAACCTGTGCAAGGTACAGAGAGTGAGAGATCTTGGATCTCCCCTTCCAAAATGGATATCTTCATCATGTCCCTCCCATTTTGTCTTAGGAAACCCTGAAGAGGATGTGGAAATATTGTAAGAGCCAGAAGGGATGGAGGAGACTAAGGAAACAAGGCTTTCTAAACCCAGCAGTTCTGATAAAAATATGAACTTACACACTGTGGTTTCATTCACTGGACCTTCAAGGTTCTGCTCAAATATGGTTTCCATGTTGAAAGAAATGGGTACATGCATAATCTGGAAACTATTTCTAATTGATAGCATTTGCAAGTAAACCAATTCATTTTCTCCCTGGGAAAACAAATCACTCTTAAAACCAGTGTATTTATAGTTGGTTAACAAAATATGAACCTAAATCTGGATGAAAGTTTAGATAAAATACAAAATCATGTGCATGTATGTGCTTGTAATTCTTTGTGCATTTTTTACATTTAATTTTTTCTTTCTCCTCCATCCTTTAATTGACTGGTCTTTTGATTATGCATTGTAGTTTCTAATTTTTTTGTTTTTTTTAAATTGCTATATGCTTGCCAATATGTATGTCTTTGTATCTATGGGTTTCTTGTTATTTTTCTTTGGCACTTAGTTTCCTGTTCATTTGTTTGTTTTGTCCTATTCAGATCTGTTTGTTTTATTGTTTCTTCTTTTCTTCTCCTCCTTTTCTTTCTCCTTCTTTATTATTATTATTATTATTATTATTATTCAGGTGCATATTTACTTTCTGATTAGAAAGATTGTGAAGTTGGGTGCATTAAAAGGTGGAGGGATCTGAGAATATTTGGAGAGTGCTAATCACAATCAAGCTCGGAAAAAATCTATTTTCTAGTAAAAATAAAAAAATATAAAAAATACAAACATACAACAGCAATTTTTCTCCTTACCATTCTCGTACTCATGGATGTTTGTTAAATCTTAGGAGTTGTAGTAAGTACCAAGTTTTGACCATGGATGCCCTAAAGAAGGCTAGAGTGTCAAACCTGTCAGCATATTAATGAAAATTATAGGCCAAATTGTCAAGTACACACTGTAACAGTATACAATAATCCACCTCTGGGAAAAAAAATGAGAGGTGCATACTTCAGCATGTATTCTTCAGAGAAGAATATAACTTTAGAAATGTCTTTATTATCACTAAAACTGAAACGCTTGTTCTGTCCTCTAGGACATGATAAAAAGGCATAGTACGTTCAGTGTCCAGAGATCATGTGAATTGGAAAGCAGGCTTTGGCTGGTAACTCTGAAAGTTGGTGTGATCATTGAATTCTCAAAGGGCTACTAGGTAGATCTAGAGGTTTTGCTGGATGTGAACATTCAGAAAGTGACAATGTGTTGTTAAGGCTTCAGGGAAGACTATGTTGTATCTGTCTTTTTAAATACCATTAGAAAGGAGGTAGCAGCCAGGGCACCAAGCAGCCATGACATCAAAGCTTTTAGGAGGAACAAGAAGCATCTTTTTAAAGACTTTTCTCATTAAGTGCTTCTTTGATACACATTTGTGTCTTCCTTTACTTGTTTGATGCTTTCAAATTATTTCTTTGCTTGAAGACTTATATGGCTTGAACAAATGCACCGCCCTTTGTTCCTTGAACTATAGTTATTAGGTTGAAGCCCCATGTGTGGAAACTGGGAACATTGGCATACCTTGGCTTTTCGGAGAAGTAAAATTTACTTGTTTTCTGGGTATGAGGGTACTCTCTTCATAAGCCCTCATCCATAAGCTTGATATGTCATCTATTTAACTATTCCTTAATTTAATACTTTCTCTTTTAATGAAGCACCTTGTCCAGGGATTTGAAAAGGAGAAAAAGAAGTCTCTCTCTCTCTCTCTCTCTCTCTCTCTCTCTCTCTTTCTCTCTCTCTCTGATTCTCTCCCTACTACCTTTCTTCCCTCCCTCTTTTCAGGCCCCTCTCTCGTTATTTCCCCCTTTCAACTCCACAATATTGTTTACAATATGATTATTTGTATTTCCTAGTTGTATCACAATTCCAAAGTCTCATGATGTTACTCCATCATGGTCTCATAACTGTTTCTTCCATTAAAGGTCTTTATAAAAGATAATTAGCCCAATCTTCCTTCCTCTTCGGGGTAGAGAATTACCTATATGCCAATTCCCTCTTTTTGCTGAGCTGGATAATTTGGAGCAAAACCTATAAGGGTTTAGAGCTGAGCATCTGAGGTTGGACAGATCCTGGGTACTCATTTCAGGAATTTATGGTAAGGTGACTGGAACATGCTCTGGGCTTAGTATGCTTTGGATTCTTTTGCCTTCATAATGTGACTGTTTCCCAGTCATCTAGTAAATTAAAGTCCAAACAGCTAAATGATTTTCACAGGCCTTGCTCATTAAATAGGTATTAATTTGATGTATCTGTGAGTAGAAATGATAAGGAACTTTCTAGTACTCTATAGTTTATGATAGAGAATTTGGACATTTGACTCAAAAAACCTTCAGGATTTGAGTTTGGATTTATTGTTGCAGTGTAATCTTTTTAAGTTTATTTTATGTGTATGAGCATTTTGCCAGAATATATGTGTATGGGCAGTGCCTGTGGAAACCAGAAGAGGGTGTCAAATGCTAGGGAACTGAACTTTGTGTCAGTGTGCAATATCAGGCTGGAACTGAGAACCAAATTTCACTCATCAGTAGAACAGCAAGTGCTCTTAATCACTAAGCACTTGAATTATTTTTTTAACTTATAGATTTCAAAATTTTGTTTTTTTCCTTGGTGTTTAGTTTGTCTTTGGAACATTTCAATTGATAGAAGTTTATTTTACATTTTTTTTGTCATTTTTTATGACTTTTGAAATTTTTATTGCTATTATATCAATGAAATTACAATATAAATTGATATTCCATTCTGTGCCACATATTTTCTCTAATATTTTGGTTGAAAAACCAATGTGAAAATAATTTGAAATTATATATTGATGTGCAGAATTATGTATTTAACACGTTCAATTTGAACAATTTATACACTTTCTAGAGCTACAGTTTCTAAGCATTTGCTAATTATGAGCACTGTATTGAGGTAAAACAACAACAAAAAAAACCTTATATGTTCATTATAATTTTAGTAAATGATCTTAGAATAACTAAAAGATACTGGCTAAGTGTCATATGTTACAACTAAATGCCAAGTTTTATGTCTATAATTCTTAAAGTTATAAGGGCAGTAGTACAAAACCAATATTATTCTAAAGTGATATACACTGATCCAGGCTAATATAAAAAAATGTTTATGATGTAGGCTGCTAAGAACAGCTGTGGCTATTAAAACAAAACATGTAAATTCCCATGAAAATTAAAAGTTCATATAACCAGCCAAGCATGGTGACACATGCTTGTTATTCCAGCACTTCAAAAGTCAAAAAAGATAAACAGGAGTTTAAAACAGACAACATTTCAAAAATTATTATAAAATCCAAAAAGAAATGATCTTACCTTACAATACCATTTCTCCCCAAATAGTTACCTACACCTAATTTTGTAAAAATAGCATCTTGCTTGCCATAGAGGTGTTACAGTTAGGGCTGCTGTGTCACATGCCCATCAATAAGTAGAGAGGAAAGAGGCTGTTGCCTATGTTCAGTGTTCCAACACCTATGAATTTCTAAATTATTAGTAGCCTAATATTTACATAAAAAATTGAGCCTGAGAATATTCTGACCCATCCTGGAGGAACCACTGCACTCAGTCAGAGCAGCAGGTAAGAACCCTCCTCCACAACCCGACATCCCAGAGCTGTAGCTGGAAGCCTGGGGCACTCAGGACCCATCACACACTCACACCCCGCCCCTTGGAAAACCACTCCCCTTCCACAACTTACTTGGTCCTTTTGCCTAGGGCAGACTCTTAGCTGGTCTGCTATCATGAAGACTCCATATCCTTACCCATCCTAGAGAAACCACTGCACTCAGAGCAGTGGAGGAACCACTGCACTCAAAACACCACTGCACTCAAAACAGTAGGTACGAACCCTCCTCCATAATCCTATACAGCAGAGCTGCAGTGGAGAGCCTGGGCACTTAGGACCCATCACACACACAAACCCCAGACCTCAGGAATACCACTCCCCTTCCACTCCTCCCTTAATCCTTTTGACTGGGGCAGTCTCTTAGCTGGTCTGCTCCTATGAAGACTCCATATTGTAACTGATCCTAGAGGAACCACTGGACTCAGAGCAGCTGAAGAACCACCATACTCAGCATAAGGATTTAAGGATCCCAGAGGCAGCCTTAGTCCCAGGAGTATTTCTACCCAGGAGCTCAGGATCTCAGAATCACAGAGAGAGCTGGACTCTGAGGAGTACTGACAAAAGCAAGATAACTGGAAAGACAGGCTCCAGTCAGAGACAGTGAGTGGTGGTACCAATAGAGATAACCAGATATCAAAAGGCAAGTTTAAGAACATAAGCAACAGAAACTAAGGTTACTTGACATCATCAAAGCCCAGTTCTCCCGCCATAGTAAGTCCTAGACACTTCAACACAGGAAAAGCAGGATTTAGATTTAAAATAACTTCTCATATTGATGATAGAGGACTTTAAGAAAGACAAAAATAACTCCTTAAAGAAATACAGGAGACCACAGGTATACAGGTAGAAGCCCTTAAAGAGAAAACACAAAAATCCCTTAAAGAATTACAAGAAAACACAACTAAACAAGTGAAGGATCCGACTTTTTGCTGCATACAGGAAACCCACCTCAGTGACAAGGACAGACACTACCTTAGAGTAAAAGGCTGGAAAACAATTTTTCAAGCAAATGGTCCTAGGAAACAAGCTGGAGTAGCCATTCTAATATCGAATAAAATTGACTTTCAACTTAAAGATATCAAAAAGGATAAGGAAGGTCATTTCATATTTGTCAAAGGAAAAGTCAACCAACATGAACTCTCAATTCTGAACATCTATGCACCAAATGCAAGAGCACCCACTTTCATAAAAGAAGCCTTACTAAAGCTCAAAGCACATATTGCACCTCACACAATAATTGTGGGAGAATTCAATACCCCACTCTCAGCACTGGACAGATCAGGGAAACGGAAACTAGACAGAAGTACAGTGAAACTAACAGAAGTTTTAAACCAAATGGACTTAACAGATATCTATAGAACATTTCACCCAAAAACAAAAGAATATACCTTTTTCTCTGCACCACATGGTACCTTCTCCAAAATAGACCATATTATTGGTCACAAGACAGGCCTCAACAGATATAAAAAAATCGAAATAATCCCATGCATCCTATCAGATCACCATGGTCTAAAGCTGGTCTTCAATAACAACAAAGACAATGGAAAGCCCACACTCACATGGAAACTGAACAATACTCTACTTGTTGATAATGGGGTCAGGGAAGAAATAAAGAAAGAAATTAAAGACTTTTTAGAATTTAATGAAAATGAAGACACATCATACCAAAACCTATGGGACACACTGAAGGCAGTGCTAAGAGGAAAGCTCATAGCTCTAAGTGCATACAAAAAGAAACTGGAGAGAGAACACACTAGCAGCTTGACAACACACCTGAAAGCTCTAGAACAAAAAGAATCAAAACACCCAAGAGGAGTAGACGGCAGGAAATAATTAAACTCAGGGCTGAAATCAACCAAATAGAAACAAAGAGAACTATACAAAGAATCAATAAAACCAGGAGCTGGTTCTTTGAGAAAATCAACAAAATAGATAAACCCTTAGCCAGACTAATCAGAGGGCAGAGAGACAGTATCCAAATCAATAAAATCCAAACTGAAAAGGGTGACATAACAACAGAAACCGAGGAAATTCAACAAATCATCAGATCCTACTACAAAAGCCTATACTCAACAAAATTGGAAAATCTGGATGAAATGGACAATTTTCTAGACAAGTATCAGTTACTAATGTTAAATCAGGATCAGATAAACCATCTTAACAGTCCCATAACTGCGAAAGAAATAGAAGCAGTCATTAAAAGTCTCCCCACCAAAAAAAGTCCAGGTCCAGATGGTTTTAGTGCAGAATTCTATCAAACCTTCAAGGAAGATCTAATACCAGTTCTCTTCAAACTATTCCACAAAATAGAAACGGAAGGAACACTACCTAATTCATTCTATGAAGCCACAATTACGCTTATACCTAAACCACACAAAGATCCAACAAGAAAAGAGAACTTCAGACCAATCTCCCTTATGAATATCGATGCAAAAATACTGAATAAAATTCTCTCGAACCGAATCCAAGAACACATCAAAACACTTATCCACCATGATCAAGTAGGCTTTATCCCAGGAATGCAGGGTTGGTTCAATATACGGAAATCCATCAACGTAATCCACTACATAAATAAACTCAAAGAAACAAAACCACATGATCATATCTCTTGATGCTGAGAAAGCATTTGACAAAATTCAACAACCCTTCATGATAAAAGTCTTGGAAAGATCAGGAATTAAAGGTCCATACCTAAACATAGTAAAAGCAATATACAGCAAGCCAGTAGCCAACATCAAACTAAATGGAGAGAAACTTGAAGCAATCCATTAAAATCAGGGACTAGACAAGGCTGCCCACTCTCCCCCTACCTGTTCAATATAGTTCTGGAAGTCCTAGCCAGAGCAATTAGGCAACAGAAGGAGATCAAAGGGATACAAATTGGAAAGGAAGAAGTCAAAGTTTCACTATTTGCAGATGACATGCTAGTATACTTAAGTAACCCCAAAACTTCCACCAGAGAGCTCCTAAACCTGATAAACAACTTTAGCAAAGTGGCTGGGTATAAAATTAACTCAAACAAATCAGTAGCATTTCTCTACACAAAGGATAAACTGGCTGAGAAAGAAATTATGGAAACAACACCATTCACAATAGTCACAAATAGTATAAAATATCTTGGTGTGAATCTAACCAAACAAGTGAAAGACCTGTATGACAAGAACTTCAACACCCTGAAGAAAGAAATCGAAGGAGATCTCAGAAGATGGAAAGATCTCCCATGCTCATGGATTGGAAGGATTAATATAGTAAAAATGGCTATCTTGCCGAAAGCAATCTACAGATTTAATGCAATCCCTATCAAAATTCCCACTCAATTCTTTACAGAGATAGAAAGAGCAATCTTAAAATTCATTTGGAATAACAAAAAACCCAGGATAGCAAAAACTATACTCAACAATAAAAGAACTTCTGGGGGAATCTCCATCCCCGATTTCTAGCTGTACTACAAAGCAATAGTGATAAAAACGGCATGGTATTGGAACAGAGACAGTCAGAAGGATCAATGGAATAGAATAGAAGACCCAGAAGTGAACCCCCATACCTATGGTCACTTGATCTTCGACAAAGGAGCTCAAACTATCTAGTGGAAAAAAGACAGCATTTTCAACAAATGGTGCTGGTCCAACTGGAGGTCAACTTGTAGAAGAATGCAAATTGATCCATACTTATCTGCTTGTACAAAGCTCAATTCCAAGTGGATCAAGGACCTCCACATAAAACCAGTTACACTGAAACTAATAGAAGAGAAAATAGGGAAAAGCCTTGATCATATGGGCACAGGGGAAAAGTTCCTGAACAGAACACCAATGGCGTATGCTCTAAGATCAAGAATTGACAAATGGGATCTCATAAAACTGCAAAGCTTCTGTAAAGCAAAGGATATGGTCAACAGGACAAATTGGGAACCAACAGACTTGGAAAAGATCTTCACCAACCTTACATCTGATAGAGGGCTAATATCCAAGGTATACAAAGAACTGAAGAAACTAGATTCCAGACCATCAAATAACCCTATTAAAAAATGGGGTAGAGAGTTGAACAAAGAACTCTCAACTGAGGAAACTCGAATGATTGAGAAACATCTAAAGAAGTGCTCAGCATCCCTAGTCATCAGAGAAATGCAAATGAAAACAACACTGAGATTCCACCTCACACCAGTCAGATTGGCTAAGATCCAAAACACAGATGACAGCAGATGTTGGCGAGGATGTGGAGAAAGAGGAACACTCCTCCATTGTTGGTGGGATTGCAAGCTGGTACAACCACTATGGAAAGCAGTCTGGCGATACCTCAGAAAATTGAACATGGTGTTACCTGAGGACCCAGCTATACCCCTCCTGGGTATATACCCAGAAGATATTTCAACATGCAACAGGGCCACATGCTCCACTATGTTTATAGCGGCCTTATTCATAATAGCCAGAAGCTGGAAAGAACCCAGATGTCCTTCAACAGAAGAATGGATACAGAAAATGTGGTACATTTACACAATGGAGTACTACTCAGCCATTAAAAATAATGAGCTCATGAAATTCTTAGACAAATGGATGGAGCTAGAAAATATCATCCTGAGTGAGATGACCCAATCACAAAAGAACACACATGGTATGCACTCACTGATAAGCGGATATTAGCCCCAAAACACACAATACCTAAGATGCAATGCATAAACCTCATGAAACTCAAGAAGAAGGAGGAATACCAAAGTGAGGGTGCTTTTGTCCTTTTTAGAACGAGTATCAAAAGATTCAACCAGAGCTCCCAGGATCTAAACCTCCAGCCTGAGAACAGACAGGGGCAAGCTGTCCTCTGAGAGGCTCTAACCAGCAGCTGACTCAGACAGATACAGACATCCAGAGCCAAACAGTGGATGGAGCTTGAGGACTCTTATAGAAGAATAGGTGGAAGGATTGTGGGCCCTAAGGAGATAGGAACTGCACAGGAAGATCAACAGAGTTTGGTTTCAACCTGAACCCTTGGAGCTCTCAGAGACTGAATCACCAACCGTGGAGCATACCTAGTCTACACAGATCTACCTCCATGGGCTGGACCTAGGCCTCCCTGCACATATGTTGCAAATGTGCAGCTTGGTTTTCATGTAGGTCTCAAACATCTGGAGTGGGGGCTATCCCAAAACATGCAGCCTGTATATGGAGTATGGTCTTCTAAAAAAAAAGAAAAAAAAAAAAAAAACAGTTGTTCAGTTATTCATGGAATATTATTTTTTTATATCTCTTGTATTCAGTTTGCAACTACTTCACTGAGAATTTTTGTATGTATATTCATGAGGGAGACTGTACTATAACTTATATATTTTTGTTGGGTTTACACTTGATTTCACGATTTCAATATTATTTGCTTTGTGAAGGAAAAAAAAAACAAATAGTCATATGTTGTTAGTGAGGTACAGAAGAAAGCTCATACTTTTTTGTATCTACAATATGAATTTCTAAGAAAAAAAGTTAATTTATTGTCCAAAATAAATTTTAAACAAAATTTACATAACAATGAGCAATTGAATCATTGCATGAGTGTTAGCTTTCTTCTCACTACTGGATGGCTTGGGTCAGGTGTTTTTTTTTGTCACATGGCTAATTCTGTTTTAGTTATTATTTATATTTTAAAAATTGGTTTTTGAGAACGGTCTTTTCTAACCCAGGCTGTCCTTGGATTGAGTATATAACCAAGGATGGATTCAGACTCCCAATTCTCCTGACTTTGTCTCCCACGTGGCTGGGGTTCCAGCTGGACACAACTTACTGAACTTTAGTGTCAATTGAAGTTTAATTGTATTCCACTCAGAAGTTAATTGCTTTTTCACACTTGAATAACTTAAACAGAAACATAAGATAGAGTTATTAGTATGTGAATTAGTTTATATGTATTGTTGAGAAAGGCATTTTGGCTTGGTAGTTCATTTGAGTTAAGAAGAGAAAAGGGAAAGAGGGAAGTTCATGATGGTTCATTCTCTAAAATCTAAAAAATTATAATCTAAAGATCATGTAAAAGTAAAGACCATCTCTATTTAAACCTAATATGGAGATAATAAAATGAAAGACAGAAGTAAATAGGAATTTTGACATGCTTAGTGCAGTGTAGGGAGGCACCTAGCTACTTTTCCTCATTATTCCTAGTTGTGTCCCATGGGCCTTTTGGCAGCAGGTTTGAAGTACATGCCTGGATACTTATTAGAAGGTCATGTCAATGATCTACCAGAGTTATCATCACACACGTGAATTTGACCTGGCAGAAAGTGAAAATGCACTAGTCCTTTTGTTGGTAGAACACTAGGACCAGGTAAGATAATAAGGCCCTATGACAAAGCTCATGGAATAGACTGCTGAGGTCTAACTGGAGGATGGGATAAAGCAAAGTAAAGATGCTTTCTGAATCTAAACATGAAAAGGAAAGTGGGGAGGGATTGCTTAGAGCAGAAGGAGCACAGATCAGGGGTGCCTCTCCAGAAAGATGGTAGTCATGTTTCTTTCCAGGAGACAACATCAAAGCCAGGGAGAATAGATAGAATTATTTGATTCAATGAAGTCCTAAAAACGACACTCATCATGGATTTGATTTCTTCCTCACTTTTCATTTAGCTTTGAAATTGGAGTCATTGTGTATCTCTCCTCTCTTTGTCAGGAAATAAGCTCTCCAGCAGATTTGGCTTGACATCAGCTCTAGTGTCTTGAGAAAAGATAGATACATGTATTTGATGCTATGGTTTTATGAGTCTAACTCCCTTACCCTCGATTAGATATAATTTACTTTATTGCAAATTAGTGGGCTATCTTCCCCATAGATTGGATTTTTTGATGCTGACTGAGACTGAGATCTGGTTTCATATTTTCTTTCATTATTATCTGTTATTTTATTTTTTGTAACAGCTTGATAATAATACTTATCAATATTGCTTCTTCATATGTAATATATAATTTGTCTACATATATTGTTTTTATTGTCTTTTACTTTAGTTTTCTGGATGAGTCTTTTTAAAGTTCACTTATATTGGCTTTATTGCTGCTAAATTTATTTTCACTTTTTTACTTATTGTTTATTTTGATTTTTATGTAATAGTTTCCTGTTTTTATATTAACTACTTGAATAATTAATATTTCTTTCCTAATAAATGTATAGTGCTTAGGCTAAAAAAAAAAAAAAAAAAGAATCTTATTTATTTATTTATTTACCAAGGGTTTGGTTTTACTCTAGGATTTTTGGATATATAATCTCTGGTTCATGGAAAGCCATGAAGTGTGGAGTATGGATTTCATTTTTTGAATTGGGTCTTAAGTCAAATTATACACTTGTTGGCCTCTTGCACAATTCTGTGCCACCATTGCCCTATAATATTTTGTAGGCAGGACAGATTGTAGGTCTATCATTTTGTGCCTGGGCTGGGACATATGTTTTTCTCTTGTTAATCTGCAGAAAATCTTCCCACACCTAAATGACTAGAAGATAGGGGAGAAGGCACAATGTAGGCACCAGCTCTCTTTCTCCATATCAAATGAGTTCTGTGAATGATGTTCTTTGCAATTAGGTCACCTCTGTTAATTTGCAGAGAACAACCTTTTGTCTTAGCATCAGTCTGGTTTATTTGGGAATTAGCCAAGAGCTCAATTGAATGCAAGCAGGACCTGCCACTGAAAGCCATAGATAGAGACAAGAGACAGCCAGCTGAGACTCAGTATCTCCCATTACTAGGAGACTTGATTTAGAATCATCTTCACAAAATCTATGAAGTTCCCACTGAACTAGGTTTCCACACAACCCCACAAAAGACCTCAATTCCATCTGTCAATCCTCACATTATCTTCCTCACATTAATTCCATCCCATACCACCTAATTCTTCTTGTTCCCATCCTTAACCACCACAATCCACCTTTAAAATCTATACTACTTTTCTTTTCCAAGGTGATCCATGCATCTCCACCAGGAACCCTCCTCCTTACCTCTCTGGGTCCACAGATTCTAGCTTGGTTATCATGTACTTAGAAGGTAATATTCAATATTAGTGAATACATATCTTTTGACTTTCTAGGTCTGGATGACTTCACTCAGGATGAGGTTTGTTTTTTTTTTTTTTTTTTTTTTTTTTTTTTTTCAAATTTCATCTGTTTTTCTGCAAACTTCATGATGTCATTTACGTTTTAACAGCCAAGTAATATTCAATTGTGTAATTGTACCAGATTTTTTTTTAAAAATCCATTCTCCATTTAGGAACATGTAAGCTATATCCTGTTTATGGCTATCATAAATATACTCACAATGTATAAGGTTGATCAAGTGTCCTTGTTGTAGAATGGACTTTCCTTTGAGAATATACCAAAGACTGGTATAGCTAAGTAATGAAGTTGATAGGTTCCCAATTTTCTGAGCAACAGTCATATTGATTTTCATACTAGTTTTAGTGTTGGGAGCTAACTCTTAGCCTAAAGCGGCTATCATCTTTACAGCCATCTCGAGCCATATACCTTGACAAGAGACTTGTTTCCAACAGCCCACAACAGCTGAGCACACTCTGATAAACTTCTTGTTTGTCTCACATATCTTGTTTTGCTGTTTAGTGCCCCCAGCTGCAAGGTGCACATGGTCTCCACACTGCTAGCGAGGCGCACGTGGTATCCATGGTGCAAGGAGCATGAGTAATGCCTTCAGCTGTGCTTGTCCATGAGGGCAAGGCACATGGTAAAGGGTATAAATACCCAAGATTTCCTTTCAATAAACGAGACTTGATCAGACTCTCTGTCTTGTCTTCATTCCTCATGTCTCTTGCCTCTCCATCCACACAAGACCCTGACCTGCGGACCAGAGTAGCATAATGGGCCAGAACAAAGTGGCCCCCGAATGTGGGGTAGCTCTGGGAGGGAACAAAGTGGTGCCTCAACCTCAACGTTGGAGCTCCAGTAAGCAGGATACAGTGAAGGACACCGTTGGAATTGGAAGTGTGCATCCTCACTCCTGTGCTGGAGAATCTGTTGACTGACCTGAACAGACCAGGTTGTTAAAAAGTGGTGCTCAATGCGAGGCAGCAAGAACTAGAAACCCAGTGAGGGATATTACTAAATGAACGGTTGACTGAAAATTCAGAAGTGAAACAGAGTTGATTGCCGAGGGAAACTGTAGCAATGAGACCAGTAGGTCATAGTAATGATAATGGTGAAAGAAATAAGTCAGCCTGAACACATCTCTCTGTTTTTGTTTTGTTGTTTACTGTTTACATGTGTCAATTGTCTGCTTTTGTTTCACTGTTTAAATGCTGTCTTTCATGTCCAAAAGAAAAAGAAACGCATAGAATCCAAAATATGACCAAAGGTTGATGATTATTTGTCTGAGCCAAATTGTGCTGACCTAGAGGAAGAGGCAGCCAAATATGACCCTGAAAGGACCTACTCCCAGAGACCCCTCCCTGTGCTCCTCCACCTCTAGATGCTCCCGCTATGGGATGGTGGTTGTACATCACAGAAAGGAGTTACAGGACAGAATTTCTCTCCTTAAACAACAAATTTCTCTTCATAAACAACAAATAGAGTTAGAGGAAGAGTATCAAGACTTAATTAATCAGCTACAAAAATGAAAGACAGGAAGATGTCTTGAGAGGGCAAGGAAAATCACCCAGGTCCTTGCGTTCCTCAACCCGGAGTCCAAAGACAGCCCCTGTCCTCTAGTTTTAGTTCAACCACAGATCAGCCAGAGGAGGGAGTGGCTGAGATTTTCCCTGTATCAGAGACTAGAGATACTCAAGGGGTTGCTTGGAGGCATCATACAGCTTTAATTTTCAAATTATTAAAGAATTACAAAATTCAGTGTCACAATATGGTGCCACTGCTCCCTTTATTCTTGCAATCTTAGAGTCTGTTGCAGAGGAGTGGTTGACTCCTGGTGATTGGAATAGTCTAGTGAGAGCAGTTCTTAATGGTGGTGACCATCTTAATTGGAAATCAGAGTATCACAAGAATTGTAAAGAGACAGCTAGGAGAAACATTCAGGCAGAAAATGGTTGGTCCTTTGATGCCTTAGTAGGAGAAGGGCAATTTGCTTCTAGTGATAATCAGATGCAGTATGACCCAGGCTTATTCACTCAAATTCAAAATACAGTCATGAAGGCTTGGCATGAACTCCCGGTAAAGGGAGACCCTGGTGCATCTTTAACAGCAGTCAGACAAGGGCCTGATGAAAGATTTTCTGACTTTGTTCATCAATTAATGACAACAGCAGGGAGAATTTTTGGTAATACAGAGGCAGGTGTAGATTATGTGAGACAGTTTGCATATGAAAATGCCAATCCTGCCTGCCAAGCGGCTATTAGACCCTACAGGAAAAAGACAGACCTTACTGGATATATCAGACTCTGTTCTGACATAGGGCCCTCCTACCAACAGGGCTTAGCTATGGCAGCTGCCATGCAAGGACAATCAGTAAGAGATTTTTTTTTGGCATGTAGAGACAAAAGAGCCTGTTTTAAATGTGGCAAGCCTGAACACTTTGCAAAAGATTGCAAGGCAGAAAATGAGTTTACCCAGAGAAAACCCAGGAAACAGCCTGGGCTATGCCCACTTTGGAAACATGGAAGGCATTGGGCTAGTGAATGTAGGTCCAAGATAGATGCACAAGAAACACCCTTTCCCATAATCAGTGAAACGGGAACAGGGGCCATCCCCAGGCCCTGAACCAACATAAGCCAAAACAGGCTTATGGGGCAGTCAGTTTCATACCAGCAAACAACAACCCATTTCAGAACTTAGTGGAGCAACACCAGGAAGCACAGAACTGGAGCTCAGTTCTTCCACCCACACAGTATTAACCCCAGAAATGGGACCTCAGGCCTTACCCACCGGAGTATTCGGACCACTCTATCCAAATGTGTTTGGCCTGATAGTGGGAAGAAGCAGTGCAACTATGCAGGGACTACAAATTTTTCCTGGAGTTGTAGACAGTGATTATCAAGGTGAGATTAAGGTAATGGCGAAGGCAATACAGAATATAGTCACCATTCCTACAGGAAGGAGGGTAGCTCAACTATTGTTACTTCCATTGATTCCTACTAATCACAAATATAAGAGTCTGAAGAGAGGGGATCAAGGCTTTGGTTCCTCTGATGCTTACTGGGTACAACCTATAGTTAAACAAAAACCTATGATGATAATATGGCTTGATGGGAAGGCATTCCAAGGTTTGGTTGATACAGGAGCTGATGTGACAATTATCAAACAAAATGATTGGTCCACTACCTGGCCTCTGACCCTAACCTTTACCAATTTAAGGGGTATTGGCCAAAGTCAAAATCCACAACAAATCTCGAAGGTGCTGACATGGAAAGATAAAGAAGGAAATATAGGTAATATACAACCCTATGTCATCCCAGGCCTTCTCATTAATCTCTGGGGCCAAGATCTATTGTCCCAGTTGGGATTGATTATGTGCAGCCCTAATGAAGTAACCATGGCTCAAATGATAAACTCTGGAATTTCTCCAGGGAAAGTATTAGGAAAAAGTGAAGATGGGATTACTCATCCTATTGGGGTGCATTGTAACTCTGGAAGAAGAAGCTTGGGGTATTTTGATGGGGGCTATTAATTCAGCTGCACCCCTAGGGCATTGTGCCAGTCCCATCACCTAGAAGGGGGACTCGCCTGTCTGGGTGGACCAGTGGTCCCTAACCACCGAAAAATTACAAGCTGCTCAATTGCTAGTGCAGAGGAGCAATTACAAGAAAGACATTTAGAAGAAAGTGACTCTCCTGGAATACCCCAATATTTGTCATTAGGAAAAAGTCAGGCAAGTGGAGATTGTTGCAAGACTTGAGGGCTGTTAATGGGACCATGATTCTGATGGGAGCCTTACAACCTGGGCTGCCCACACCAGTGGCCATTCCTTTAGGCTATTACAAAATAATTATAGATTTATAAGACTGTTTCTTTACTATCCCCTTGCATCCTAACGATAGAAAGTGCTTTGCTTTTAGTGTTCCAGCTATAAACTTTAGAGAACCTATGAAAAGATATCAGTGGAAGGTCTTGCCTCAGGGTATGGCTAACAGTCCTACTTTGTGCTAAAAGTTTGTGGCTTCCGCCATAGAGGTTGTTAGAACCATATGGAAGCAAATCTACATGATTCATTTCATGGATGATATTTTAAAAGCAGGAAAAGATGGAAAACAGGTACTCCAGTGCTTTGATGATCTTAAAACAGCTTTACAGGCTGCAGGGTTACAAATAGCACCAGAAAAGGTACAATTACAAGATCCATATACTTGTTTAAGATTTCAGCTTAATGGTCCACATATTATTAACAGTAAGGCCACCCTGAGGACTGATTTCCTTAAGACACTTAATGATTTTAAAAACTATTAGTAGACATTAATTGGCTACGACCATATTTGAAATTTACAACAGGAGAGTTGAAACCTTTGACATTCTAAAAGGAGATCCTAACCCTAAGTCTGACAGGGCTCTAACAGAGGAGGGTAGAAAAGCCTTATGGAAGGTTGAGAGTGTTATTTCATCCCAATTTGTAATTCATATTAATTATTCTAAGCCTTTATATTTTCTTATATTTAACACTAAACTAAATCCTACTGCAGCTTTTTGGCAAACTGCACCCATATTATGGGTTCATCTTCCCTCATCCCCAAAAAAGGTTCTATATCCATACTATGCAGCTGTAGCAGATATGATTATGTTAGGCAGAGATAACAGTCAAAAATATTTTGGAAAAGATCCTGATGTCATAGTACAACCCTGTACAAGGCATCAGGTTAATTGGCTTATGCAGAGTTCTGAGGTTTAGCCTACCGCATGTGCCTCATTTGTTGGTCAGCTAGATAATCATTATCTGCCAGACAAATTAGTTCAATTTTGTAATCGCCAAGCATTTATATCTTATACTGCACATGTACCTATAAAGGAAGCATTGCTAGTTTTCACTGATGGTTCCTCATCAGAAACAGCTGCTTATGCCTTTAAGGATCAAATAATTTCCTTTGTTACATCATCTGTGTCAACTCAATTGGTTGAATTACATGCTGTAATTTCTGTGTTCCAAGCATTTCCAAATCAAACCATTGATATTTACACAGATAGCTCATATATAGCTCAATCTATCCATCTGCTAGAAATAGCTGTGCAAATAAAGCATTCCTCAGAAGCAGCCGATTTGTTTTTACAGTGATAACAATTAATTTTGAGGAGAAAGTGTAAATTCTTTATAGGAAACCTGAGAGCTCACACTGGGCTACCAGGTCCTCTTTCTGAGGGAAACACCAAGGCAGATCTAGCCACCTGTGTAGTCGCAGTGACTTTATCAGACCCACCATCTAACTTGAATCAGGCCATAAAGGCTCATGAGTTACATCACCTTAATTCTCAAACTTTAAAAGTCATGTTTAAAATTACCAGAGAACAAGCTAGACAAATTGTCAAACAATGTCAAACATGTGTTACATGTTTATCAGTTCCTCATTTGTGTGTGAATCCAAAGGGACTGATACCAGTCATTCTCTGGCAAATGAATATTACCCATTATAATGAATTCTGAGATCAAAAATATATACATGTATGTGTAGATACATACAGTGGTTTCATTTATGCAATATTACAAACTAGAGAAGCAAGCAAACATGTGATCACTCATATGCTTGCTATAATCGCTGTATTGGGTGTGCCAAAACAGTTCAAGACTGACTATGGCCTTGGTTATACAAGCTCCAGTTTCCACCAATTTTGTGAAAAATTGGGAATACTACATAAAACGGGTATTCCATATAATCCACAGGGCCAAGGTATGGTAGAAAGGGCACACCAAACAATTAAAGGTCAATTGGAAAAAATTAATAATGGGGAATAATACCCTACCAAGGGATCCCACAGAAATATCCTTCATCACATGCTCTTTATTTAAAAATATTTGATTTTGGATTCTGAAGGAAAATCTGCTGCAGATAGATTCTGGCATCCTAATACCAAAATGAATTTTGCAACAGTCCTCTGGAAAGACCCATTAACTGGAACCTGGAATGGGTCAACTCCAGTGCTTCTCTGGAGAAGAGGTTCTGTCTGCATATATTCCCAAATGGCATATGCTGCACGCTGGCTACCAGAGAGACTGATTAAACAAATAAACAACAATAATAAATCCAGGGAAGAGAAACACCCTGAGAAGCATATATATATATATATATATATATATATATATATATATATATGTATGTTTGTTTTTTTTTTTTGCAGGAAACATGAAGATGCTTCACCATTGTCTTCAAATGGGAGTAGATCAACCAGCATAACTGACGTGGGAAGTTTTCAGTGTGGAAGAAAACATCACCACCTGTACCTCCAGGGTGGCTCAATTAGACTCTTGTTTCCCTGGTTTATGACCTATTACCACAGTTACTATAGTTAATTTTTGGGTTTAATATTGATTGGGGCAGGGACAGTGATTTCCTTACTTGCTTTGTTAAGATCAAAGCTATGATCAGTTCTGTACTTATATAGATTTAGATTTAGAAAGAATAGACTATATTGCATTTGTAGAATTTATTACCCTCCTTCGCTGAAATAGTGATACAGAATAGAAGAGGCTTATACTTTTTACTCCTCCAACAGTGGGAGTTGTGTGCTACACTTAAAAAAGAGTGTTGCTCTGAGGCAGAATGGTTTACACCAACCATTCAGGCATTGTTAGTCTCTTGTCTCTCTTGGGTTCATGCTGTTCAACAGACTTATGGCTTTTGTAAGACAACAGATAGACACACTATTCAAGTGAAACCCATAGAGGTCTGTTATTACAGGCTGGAAGTATGGGACTGTAAAACCTCTGTCATCAAGACTGATGAGGATTAACCCCTAACTTACACACTAAGTCGGATAGTCAATGACGGGTAAGAGAACACCTCAAGACCTTTGCCCCTAAGACAGGAGTTCAACCAATGGCTGTTGAGTATCCAGAGACGGGAAAGGGAGGCTTGGGTCCTTTGTTCCAACCTAAGACAGACTCAGTTTCCGTAAGTTTTCCCAACCTTCCCTTTTGAAAAATATTTATAAAGGGGGACCTGTTGGGAACCAAGTCTTACCCGAAAGTGGCTATCATCTTTACAGCCATCTCGAGCCATATACCCTGACAAGAAACTTGTTTCCAATAGCCACAACAGCTGAGCACACTCTGATAAACATCTTGTTTGTCTCACATATCTTGTTTTGCTGCTTAGTGCCCCCAGCTCCAAGGTGCACGTGATCTCCATGCTGCAAGGCACACGTGGTCTCAACACTGCTAGCTAGGCACACATGGTATCCATGCTGCAAGTCACATGTCGTAGTGCCGTCAGCTGTGCTTGTCCATGAGGACAAGGTACCTAAAGGGTATAAATACCCAAGATTTCCTTTCAATAAACGAGACTTGATCAGACTCTCTGTCTTGTCTCCATTCTTCATGTCTCTTGCCCCTCCAACCCCACTCTCTCTCTCTTGCTAGACCCTGACTGGTGGACTGGAGCAGCAGAACGGGCAGGAACAAAGTGGCCCCTGAATGTGGGGCAGCTCCGGGCCGGAACACTTTAGATGTTTGCATTTCTCAACAATTGAGAAGTGTTTTCCTTGCACATTCTTGCTAGCATAAGGTGTCACTTCTGTTGTTGATCTTAGCCATTCTGACAGGTTCTGACAGGTGAACATGGAATCGAAAAGTAGTTTGATTTACCTTTTCCTGATGGCTAAAGATTTTCACCATTTCCTTAACTGTTTCTCAGCCACTCATGATTCCTCTATTGACAATTCTGTTTATATCAGTAACTATTTCCTATTGAAGTATTTTCTTTTTGACATATAGTTTCTTAAATTTTTTATATATTTTGGAAATAAGTCCTCTTTCTTATTTATTAATTATTCTTGTTATTACCATTTTAAATCTGTCTCCCTTCCTGGTCTCTCTTCTGCACCCACACATCCCATCCCACTTCCTCACCTACTCCTGCCTTATCCCTCTAGCATTCCCCTTCATTGGGGCAACAAGCCTACACAGGGCCAAGAGCTTCCCACTGATGCCAGATAAGGCAATCTTCTGCTAAATATATAGCAGGAACCATGGACTGACTAATGAATACTCTTTGGTTGGTTGTTTAGTCTCTGGGAGATCTGAGGAGTCTGGGTTGTTGATATTGTTGTTCTTCCTATGGGGTTGCAATCCTCTTCAGCTCCTTCAGTCTTTTCCCTAACTCTTCCATTTTGATCTGTGAGAGAAACTTGAAGCAATGCCACTAAAATCAGGGACTTGACAAGGTTTCCCACTCTTTCTCTACCTATTTAATATAGCACTCAAAGTCCTAACCAGAGCAATTAGACAGCAAAAGGAAGTCAAATGGATACAAATTGGAAAGGAAACAATAAAAATATCACTGTTTGCAGATAATATGATAGTATACTTAAGCGACCCCAAAACTTCCACCAGAGAATTCCTAAACCTGATGAACAATTATAACAAAGTGGATGAATATAAAATTAACTCAAACAAATCAATAGCCTTCCTCTACTCAAAGGATAAACATGCTGAGAATGAAATTATGGAAACAACACCCTTCACAGTAATCAAAAATAATATAAAATACCTTGGTTGGAATCTTACAAAGGAAGTGACAGATCTGTACAACAAGAACTTCAAGTCCCTGAAGAAAGAAATTGAAGAAGATCTCAGAAGATGGAAACAACTCCCATGCTCATGGATAGGCAGAATTAATATAGGAAAAATGGCCATCTTTCCAAAAGCAATCTACAGATTCAATGCAATCTCCATTGAAATTCTAACTCAATTCTTCATAGAGTTAGAAAGAGCAATTTGCAAATTTATTTGGAATAACATAAAACCCAGGATAGCAAAAAGTGTTCTTAACAATTAAAGAACTACTGGGGGAAACACCATGCCCAATCTCAAGCTGTACTACAAAGGAATAGTGATTAAAAACTGCATGGTATTGGTAAATAGGCAAGCAGGTAGATCAGTGGAATAAAATTGAAGTTGAAGAAATGAACCCACACACCTATGGTCACTTGATCTTGGCTAAAGGCACCAAAATCATTCAGTGGAAAAAAATACAGCATGTTCAACAAATGGTACTGGTTCTACTGGAGGTCAGCATGTACAAGAAGACAAATTGACTCATTCTTATCTCCTTGTACAAAGCTCATGTCCAAGTGGATCAAGGACCTCCACATAAAACCAGCTACACTGAAACTAATAGAAGAGAAAGTGGGGAAAAGCTTCAAAAACATAGACACGGGGAATGTTCCTGAACAGAACACCAATGGCTTATGCTTTAAGATCAAGAATTGACAAATGGACCTCATAAAATAGCAAAGTTTCTGTAAGGCAAAGGACACTGTCAATAGGACAAAACTGCAAGCAACAGAGTGAGAAAAGATCTTTAGCAGTCCTACAACTGATAGAGAGCTAATATCCAAAATATACAAAGAACTCATGAAATCAGACTCCTGACAATCAAATGACGCTATTAAAAATGGGGTACAGAGCTCAACAAATAATTTTCAACTAAGGAATATTGAATGGCCGAGAAGCACCTAAAGAAATGTTCAACATCTTTAGTCATCAGGAAAATGCAAGTAAAAACAACCCTAGATTCCACATTACACCAGTCAGAATGGCTAAAATCAAAAAGTCAGGTGATGGCAGTTGCTGGCAAGGATATGGACAAAAAGGAACATGCCTCCATTATTGATGGGATTGTAAGCTCATACAACCACTCTGGAAATCAGTCTGGTGGTTCCTCAGAAAATTGGACATAGTATTAAGTGAGTATCCAGCTATACCACTCCTGGATGTAAACTCCAACATGTATCAAGGTAATATGCTCCACTATGTTCATAGCACTCTTATTTATAATAGCCAGAAGCTGGAAAGAACCCAGATGTCCTTTAACAGAGAAATGAATACAGATAATGTGTTATATTTACATAATGGAATACTACTCAACTATTAAAAACAATGAATGCATGAAATTCTTAGGCAAATTGATTGAAATAGAAAATGTCATCCTGAGTGAGGTAACACAATCACAAAAGAATACACATGGTATTCACTAATTGATAAGTGGATATTTTCCCCAAAGCTCACAAAACCCATGATACAACTCACAGACCACAAAAAGCTCAAAAAGAAGAAAGACCAATGTGTGGGTGCTTTGGACATTCTTAGACGGAGTAACAAAATACTCAGTGGAGCAAATATGGATACAAATTGTGAAGCAGAGATTGAAGCAGGGACCATCAGGAGACTGCCCAACCAGGGGAACCATCTCATGTGCAATTAACAAATGCAAACACTGTTGTGGATGCCAGGGATGCCAGGAAGTTCATGATGACAGGAACCTTATATAGCTGTCCCCTGAGAGGCTCTGCTAGAGCCTGACATATCTCGCAGATACTCACAGCTAAACATTGAACTGATCACAGGGTGCCCAATGGAGGAGTTAGAGTTCCCTATAACTTGAGGACTTAAGGAGTTTAAGAGGCTTGAAACCCTATGGGGAGAGAGGTAATACCAGCCAACCAGAGCTCCCAGGGTCTAAACAGCCAGCCTGGGAACACACATGGCTACAGTTGTATAAGTAGTGGAGGATAGCCTTGATGGAAATCAGTGAGAGAGGAAAGCCTTGGTCCTGTGAAGGCTGAATGCCCCAGTGTGGGGGAATTCAAGGGCAGGGATGCAAGAGTGGGTAGATGGTTGGAGACATACCCTCATAGAAGTAGGAGGAGGGGGCATGGGATAAGGATTTTCTGGAGGGGGATTTGGGAAAGGGGATAACGTCTGTAGTATAGATGAAAAAAATTATCAAAAAACAAAAACAAAAACAAAAAAGAAGAACTGTGGAACTGACTATTGAAGTCAAACATTCAAGACATTTTGTCAACAATTTAATGGTACTCATATTATTGGGATTCCTTACAATCCTCAAGGACAAGTGACTGTGGAAGGAGCCCATGGAAGTTTAAAACAATATCTTCATAAAAAAAAAAGGGGCAGATGTATTCCAGGATATCAAAATTTTATTTAAATCATGTTTTTGTTGTTATTGTTGTTGTTTTAAACTGGATACCAATGGACTTTCTGCTGAGTGTCTATGATACACTACAACTAGGCATACTTATTTGTAGGTGAAAGGGAAGGATCCACTTACTGGTATATTGAATGATCCTGATCATGTATTTAATATGGGGAAAAAGGCATGTTTGTGTTTCCTCTGCAGGCTGCTGAAGGAGTATGGTAGCTGGCAGAGTGATGGGTGAGACATGTTGATGCTGGGACAAAGAATGATGCTTACCTGTGAGCCTGCTGAGTGCCCTGACAATGGTGACTGGGAAGCTGTATTAGACATATGTTCCCGCCTCACCTTTGATTACCTATACTTCTGATGGGACAAGCTGCTTTTCCTCAAGTTTTTAGACCTTATGGAACAGAGAATCAAAAAGAGAAGATATGATGACTCTAGTATTTTTCTTAAATGTGACCAGTTATTTGGAGTCAATTATGGACTGGTCTAGCAATCAATCCAGTATTGGAAATAACAGTCTTCATTTGGAAGGATGGTTTGGGACATTTTGAGACATATTTGGAAGTTAGCTGCAGTTCTCTAGGATGTTATGTTAGCAAGAGATAATGTTGGAACAGGATCTGGATTTCAAACAAGTGTTAGTACATGTGGTAAGGCTCTTTTAATTGTCAAGTGAAAAATACTTTTGTTTCTTCTACAGTATTTAATGTAAGTTGCATTGATTGTACACTTTCTAATTGTGCTAGTGTGTTGAAATCCATCATGTCAGTTACAGAAGTCTATCAACCAGCTATTGTTTTATTGCCCTGAGTATCATAGAACCTTGGTCTTCTAAAAAAAAGCTTGCAAGTATTGGAAGAAATGAGTCAGGTATTAAGCAAAGCAAGAGGGTAGTGGGCTTGATTACTGCTGGTATAACAGCTTTAATTACATTAATTGTTGGAACCACTGCTTCTGCAATTGCTTTGACACAAGAAGTTAAGACAGCTACTTCTGTTAATCACTTAGCAAAAAATGTTACTAATATGTTGAGTATACAAGAGGATTTAGATAGGTGTTTGGAACAATGGATTGATGCTCTTTATCCTATTCAAATTAATTGGAAGGATGTTCAGAGTTTAAGAGTAAGGAGCCATCTCTAGTCTCATGGCAAATACCATTGGATTTGTGTTACTTCTAAAATTTACCGTGATAGTCATTATAATTTAGAAAATGTTTAAAGATACTTATAGTGTATTTGGCAAAATTCTAACACCTCTCTGGATGTTTAAACTTTGCATAATAAGCTTATGAATTCAAAAATTCTGCTTTGCTGTGCCTTGATGTGGCAGATACTGCTGATAAAATTACACATGACTCAAGATCAGTATTTCTATTTTGATCAAGCTTCAGAATGGAATATATCACTTGATCATGCTAGCCCCTTTTTTTCTGCCCATTATGTTAAAACTTCACTAACTAACATCAATGTGTTAGAAGCCAAAGTACATGGCTTAAAACTGAAAATGGACCCCCAGACAAGGTTAATAATGGCAAGCAATGGACTGGTACTAATCTGCACAGAGCCTTGCCAATCTAAGACAGAAGTGCTTTGCTGTTGATAATGCATGTTCCAGGATGGATAAGGAAGGCATTCTTTGCAGTACATCCTAACTCAGGCTCAGTCTTGTTTATGAAATAAAAAAAGGGAATGAGGTAGAGAGCTTTTGGGTTGACTGGCAAGAATCTGACATGGGCCAGGGACAAGGAAATGGGCTGCTTGGTAGGAATATAACATTGGCCAAGGACAAGGAAGTGGGCTTCAGGGAGGATTCAGACATTAGGATAGAACAGAAAACTAATTTCAGGCAAGAATCTAAATCTTAATCTAGAACAAAGAAGTAACTTCAGGCAGGAATCTAAATATTAGGCTAGAATAAATATGTAATTTCAGGCAGGAGTCTAAATCTTAGGCAAGAACAAAGAAGTAGGCTTCAGATATGAAAATGACTTTGGGCTAGGACAGGGAAGAAGTCTCAGATATTTTGGTCATCCTGATAAGCCCTTAGACACATAGTGATCATGGAATTTTGTTTATTGCCTTGCTTGCTCTTTGACTATTTGTATCTATTGTATTACTAATTCCTCAATCTAGAACTGATCTTAATACTTGCATGTAATTAAAATGATATAAAAGCAAAATGGAGGAGTGGGGATGGGATGGGATTTCTGAGGGGGTTGGGAAATGGGGAAAGGGGATGACATCTGAAATGTAAATAAATAAAATATCCAATTAAAAAAAACAATACTCATGTCAGGACTATGCCTAATACAATATAACCAGCCCATATACAATGTCAAACTCCTTATATTTTAGAATATGGTGCACATTAATGAAGGCCAACTTTTAAGATGTTAAAATTGAAATATAATACCCACTGATATTATCAAAATTTGTGTTATATTATATGATATAGAAATTGACAAAAGATAACATAAATATCAGCACAGTTTTATTTTTATGTATTTTTACTAAATATGACAGACACACATATCAATTACAATCACCGTTTCTACAACATGTCACAGGGCCTTAGGTTATGTTTATAACTACCTTCTTCTGCTACACTTTCTGTAATTTCTACACCCTCAGCAAGAACCTCAACAAATACTATTTTTTTTCTAGAAAAGTGGACCACACCTTCATTAATGAATTATCTGCACATTTTGTCATCCTGCATGGGTTCAGCTGTGGTAGTTTCCAATTCCTTTAATCTAATCACAGGAAATTATATCACCAATTGACGCCCTAAAGTAGTGCTTTTCCACCTTCCTGATTCTGCAACCCCTTGATACACTTTCTCATATTGTAGTGACCCCAGCCCTAAAGTTGTTTTTGTTTCTACCATGTAAATGTAATTTTGTTATTACTATTAGTATTTGTTATGCACACTTCTGTGTTTTTTAGTGGCTTAAGGTGATCCCTGTGAAAGGTGTGTTTAACATCCAAAAAGTTGATAACCAATGCCTTAAAGGATCTTCTCATACTCATTCTCATATGTACTCCCCACATAACCTTTTTTACCTCCATTGGGGGGAAGAAATTTAAAATCCCTTTGCTATTCCGGATCAATCACCTCTTTTAATATGGTTATTCCGTTCTTATCTTATTGGTATGAGGATGCTCAAATTCTTTAAGCATCAGATCTTCAAAGTGGCCAGGGAGAAATCAGGGCTTCCAGTTCAAAGGAATGCTTGTTTTATCTCCTGGAAACATTGTTCACCCAACTGAATCTAGTATTTCTAGGCAAGCAAAATTTAAAATCATGTGAATATGAAGCAAAAAATATTCCTAGTAGGTCACTAGAAGAGATAGTGAGAAAGCATTTTCCTTCCCACATTTGATTCCTGAACCCATGAATCCTGGCTATGGGTGAAACCATATCATATATCAGACACTGATTCAAAGTAAGTACTGTATTCTGCAAAACCTGCCTGAAACTCCAAGTTGCAGTCACCTAATTTGTGCTGTAACTGTGTCTTCAAAAGTCCATTCTATTATTCTGTCAGGCCATATGATTTACTATGATGGGGAAAATGATAAGACGAGTGGATCCTTGACCATGGGTACACTGTCACATTTCCCTTGATTTGAAGTAAGTTCCTTGGTCAGAAACAATATTTCTGACCAAGAAATATTTCAATATGAAATATCTGTAATTCTGCAGATGGTGTTTTGTGGATAAGTATTACATAAAAGGCAAATTGATAATCAGAAGAAGTTTCTATTCCAGTGAGAATAAAGCATTGTCCTTTCCATGAAGGAAATCTAATCTCAGTTAGAGTTTGAATTGCTATGAAGAGATACCATGACCATAACAAAACAAAATTTAGTTGGGTCTCATTTAGTTACAGAAGTTTAGTCATTAGCATCATTCTGAAAAGCATGGCAGCATATAGGTTGACATGGTGTTGGAAACAAAGCAGAGATCTGCAGTCAACAGAAGGAGACTTCTACATTAGACCTAGATTATACATGTAAGACCATGATGTCCACCTCCATAGTGACACATTTCCTCCAACAAAACCACACCTACTCCACCAAAGCCATACCTCCTAATGGTGATATTCCCTATGGACCAAACATGTGTCAGTAGAGGGGGTTGGCATTTCTTTTCAAACTAGCACATTCTACTCTCTGGCCTCCATAAGCTTATAGCCATACCATAATCCACAGGAATACATTCATTCTAACATCAAATAGCTCCATAGTCTGTTACAATCTCATACTTGTTTAAAAGTCCATAGTTCAATGTCTCTTTGGAGATTTATACAATCTTTCAACTTTAATCCCCTGTAAAAATCAAAATAAAAACACAGAATATATAGTTCCAATATAAAATGTCATATAATTTATATACATTTCCTTTCTAAAAGGTAGGAAAGGAAACATAGTGAGAAAATACTGAACAAAAGCAAGACCAAAAACTAGCTGGGCAGTCTCTAAACTATGCAATTGATTATATGTTTAATGTCAAAATTTTCTTCAGATCTTCATCTCCTTTGAGGTTTTTGAACTCCAACACACTTCTTTCTCTTAGACTGCTTCTATTCCTTTCTAGCAGCTTTCCTTGGCAAGTATCCCATGACTCTAGTATCTACGAAATTTCAGGATTTCTAAGGCAATTAAGGCTTCACTATCAGAGCTTCACACAATGACCTCACAAGATCTCTGTGCAGGGGTATCCCTGACATATGCCAGGATTAAGCAGACATCCTTAGTCAGAGTCAGAGATTCCATAATGCCATTCTTCTATCCTTGACTCTAAAGCCAGCAGCACATACCATATTTGCTAAGTTCTACAGCTTTTGGAGCCTGGATCATGGTTACCCTTTTCAATTGCATCCTTATCTTTCTGTTTTTGATGGTTTCCTTCACATCCAAAGCTTGGCTGTTCCAGAACTTTCCTAGAAGAACAGGCTATCCTTTAATCCAGAGATATGCTTTCCCCTGTTTCTTTGAGTGCTAATAAATGTCTGAACCACTATGATGAACTTATGCTTCTTTTGAATTATTTTTAACAAAATGGAAGTTTAGATGGTGGGAACTTAGTCTGAGATCACTACTCTTTATTACATTTAATGTCAGGCTTTCTTTGTTCTGTTTATCTCCTTGAACAGAGAATTTAGCTCCATTCTACTTTTTTCATGGCCCTTTCTCCTTGAACTGATTTTTTTATATATATATTTTTTTCTTTGCTCAGCTTGCTCCTTTTCATTATCGATGTTTTTAAGAGTGAACACTAAAAAACATATGACATAGGCTGTTTAGAGATTCCTTCTGCCAATAGAATTAATCAAAAATTCTTCATTTTATCCTCAGATAAAACTTTTGGACAAATACAAAAAGCAGCCACATTCTTTGCCAAAGTATCACAAGAACAGTCTCTAGACCACATATTAACATTCTCCTCTGAAATGTCTTGAACTATGCCCTCACAGTTCAAATCAGTCTCAGAAACAATCTTCAATGTTTCTACAAGAGTGGCCCATTAATCCCTGTTGGGAAAAGAAAAAATAACTTGTCTTAAGTACTGCTATTTTGACTTCAGACTCCATTTTACCTATAGAGTGAAATGATATTCAAATTCTAAGGCCCTGGAAAAGATAAGGACTTATCAGAAGCTGAAAAACTCCCTCTCTAAGCAACAATTGTTACCCAAGACATAATGACTGTTTCTAACAACAGAAAGAATAAATGAATTGGATTGTTTGGCCACAAACACTTACATTCAATGTCAGTGGACAATGGTAAAATGCTAGGAAAGCCCCTAATCACAGCTCTGATTGGGGAAAATTATATCTGTAACTTATCAATCAGTGGCTCTGTTTATGTGCTATGAATAATATATGATGTTGCTGTTTCATGAACCCCTGGGTGTATTTCCTCACCTTCTTTGTGACACACAACAGGCATGGTCTAATAGGCTCATGAAAGTTTTTAATTGATTTTCTAATCCAAAGTATCGAAGCTCACATTCCTCCAAACAAAAGCATTATCAAGCCTATCATGGCAGTAATCCATTCCCTAGGATCAACTTGTGTTCTAGTTAGGGTTTCTAATGCTGTGAAAAAATACCATGATCATGGCAGATCTTAGAAAGGAAAATAATTAACTCATTATAGTTGCAGAAGTTTAGTGCATATCATCATGGTGAGAAGCATGGCAATATATAGGCAGATATGCTGCTGGAAAAGATTTGGATCCCTAGGCAGCAAAGACTACTACTACATTAGGCCTAGCTTAAACATATGAGATCTCAATGTCTATCTTAATAGTAACACATTTTCTACATTAACGTCATGCCTACTCCCAACAAGGCAACATCTCCTAACAATGCCTTCCCCTATGTGTCAAGAATTCATACACATGAGTCTATGGGGGAGTCATCTCATTTCAAACTGCAACAGTGGACCTATATAGTCAATCTGGCTTCAGATTCCTGTATAGTCAGCCCAAGGAATGGCATCCTTTAGAGAGTGTACTGTTGATCTCTGCTGTTGCCAGATAATAAGCTGAAAGCAGGTCAGCCTTGGTGAGTGGAATTCCATATTGTTATACTCAAATATAATCTCCTGTGGGACAAAATGTGGGCGGGGGCCCTCAGCCCCAGGCCTCCTGGATGGCGGTGGAAGAGGCCCGTGACTGCCTAGTTGTCTCGCGCATGGGATTCAGGCCCAGAGGAGGAGACAGAGTCTTTCGGGCCAAAGCTGCTGCCTGGGTTGGAGCACTTCCCACTGTGTTGGTTCCCACATGGTTGAGAAGGTTGAAGTGTAGAAGTAGGCCCATAAAGACACGCAGTATGGGCTTCCATGAAGTAGTTTTATTGAGGAGAATGGTGAATCTGGTGCACTCCCCGACAACATGCCAAGAGAAGCTCCCTTAAATTTGGGAGAGTCAAGGGGAGAAGCTAGGGAGCGGAAAATTTACTTACCTATGTCCCCCCACCTCATTAATATGTAAATCTCAAGGCAGAGGGCTCTTAGGCACGCCCCTTACCCATGTCTTACAGTGATTTATGTTTTAGGTTGAATGGAGACTGCGGGTCATGGGCCTGGGTTTTGGAGGCATGGCCAATCTAGGCCCTCCCACGGCCAAACATGTGTCAAGAATTCATACTCATGAGTCTATGGGGGAGTCATCTCATTTTAAACTGCAACAGTGGACCTATATAGTCAATCTGGCTTCAGGTTCCTGTATGGTCAGCCCAAGGAATGGCATCCTTTAGAGAGTGTACTGTTGATCTCTGCTGTTGCCAGATAATAAGCTGAAAGCAGGTCAGCCTTGGTGAGTGGAATTCCATGTTGTTATACTCAAATATAATCTCCATTTCTGATATCATAGCTGCTTGGTTCATGGGATATTGAGCAATGAGAGGAATACAAAAGAACAAAGGATGACTCTCCGTAGAATGGGTAATCCTATCTACCTGATTTCAGAATTACTCCTCTGCTGAAATCATCTTTTGATGAGCATTTAAATGGAACACTGGCATCTTCATATCCTTTGTCCATTCAAAAAGAACAACCATATGTACTGCCTAAAGTTTTGTGCACTGTAAAGATTTTATTTTACTGTTCTTTTATTATTGTCACAGAAAGGGGTTTTAATTCATTGTACAGCTGTCTACTCCTGGATGTGGGCTGCATATCATATAGAACCACCAATAGAGCAAGACTTAGTCTTTTCTTTCTCACACAATCTATAACAGAGATCACCCCATGAAGCTTGAATGTACAAGTATCTTTTATTCACCTGATGTAATTAATCATCTTGGTGGCTTGCTGCTGAATTAGCTCACCCTTTCTAGTTCTTTCTGAACTCTGGCTCAACTCAGATTGTTGGCATAAAAGGTTTGATTCAGCTATTCTGGTTCAAATACTCCTACATGCTGACTGACAGAATTCAGCCTCTCTCAGCTTCTCACTGAATTTCCCTACTTGGAAAAACTCTCTTGCACTTCCAAGAACTCAACTGCATTCAACTGAATTGCAATGAACTGCAATGAACTTAACTCAATTGAAGTTTATAGCCTGAACTCAACTGAACTGCACTCACTATACCATTCTTTCCTAATTAAACATAATTTTCAAACATCACTGGCTTCTTCTGCAAACTAACGTTACTTAGGGTATATCTGTATTCTAGCCAGATCATACTGTAACCCAGGGCATGTCTGCATTCCAGCTGGATCATATAGACCTACAAGGTCTTGGGATGTCATTTCTTTCCACAGCAGCCATGATCTTGGATTAGATTTGCATGCTTGGGGAAACACATAGCATTGTAATTGAAGTAAAAACCACAGGCATTTATGAACATCTTCATGTAACTTGCTTGTGCCCTCAGGACATGCTTGATCACAATAACATAAATTTGGTAATGGATTGTTACTGTGCATATCATACTTTGTACATCATGACTAGTGCATCAGGTAGTACCTAACTAGTTCAAGATATGCAAGGCAGGTTGCATGTTCTCTTGGTCCCCTTTGACAAACATTCAGTTTTTGATAAGGTCTAATAGCAGGTCAAGAGCTATCTCTCAAAGGTAAAGAAATCTACAGATTATGGCAAAACTTTGCTCCAAAATTCTGAGGTTCTCCTCTATGATTCACCTATAGAGTCCTGGTTAGAATTCAATATTAATATAAGCCTAGAGGCAATCATTAAAAGTCCCCAAAGAGTGTCAGTGTTATCATGCCTGGTGTCTTCTTAAGGTAAGATTACTGTTATTTTGGCAGAAAATACAGGATTGATTTTCTGATGAGGTAGAGGAATTCCTTATCAATCTGTCATTTTTAACTCCTGTTAATTCCCTTTGAGACAGGGACTTGAAGTGTTATTGTAATTCAGCCAGTCTCATTGTGAAACTTTTGGAATGATTTTGCTACAAACTCTATGGCTGCTGGAGAGGAATTTCTCTTCCATAGCACACTTAGAAACCTTTAGGCAGTTTATTTACATCTGACACTAGTCAATCGATTCACTAAGTTCATTATTCTCCTTTGCCTATGACATGAGATACTAAAATTTGATTAATTCTTAGACAATCCTCATTCTTTTTTTATGCCACTGTATTCCTAGCTAGTAAATGTTGGTTAATTTTATCCTTAAACCCATTGTTTTCTGTTGTCATGTTATATAATGTTGCTAGAATGAACCATCCAACAGTATTATTTTTCTTAGTTATCCACAAATTGGCAAAAGTTTTATATACATTGTCACTAAATTCCTTATGTAGCAAGCTTTTCAAATATTTCTAACCATAAGTTTTCTGTGGTTTTCATATATAAAAGAGTCTTTAGTAACTTTAGGTGCAGGCAAATTGCTTGCTCCAGAAACTTAACAAATTCATCCTTATAATTTTGATTTCCCAGGACCATGCCAAGTATCACAATCTGTATTAGAGAGTGAACTCTAGAGAAATAGCAGTGGTATAAATTATGAATACACATATATTAATATGTATTAGAGTTTCTTATAGGATGTCATCTGACTAGTCCAACAAAGGCGGTCTCCCAATTAAAAGGCCAAGAATCAAGTTCAGACCATGAATGTGGTTGTCTTAATTGATCTTTAGTCTATATTAGAACCCTAAAGAAGTAGGTTAAGATGATAACTCATATGAAAGAAAGCACCCAAACAACCAAAGTTTCCTTCTTTCATATGCTTTAATGCAGTATGCCATGAGAAGATGTGGATCAGAAGCTATAGAACAGACTCAAGTTGGGTCTTTCCACCTCAAAGGATCCAAATGTAGGGTGCCCACTACCTCTTCAACATTTCTTGTTATCCTATTTCTATTCCTTTGTGACACCCTTTATCATACATAAATTTTCTCTATAAGGGACCTCCAGTGGTCACCTGAGGGCAAATATAATTTTGACTAGAAAATATTTGTCAACTTGAGCAACTCACAAAGCCACCTACTGTCATATTTTTTATTCATTGCAGTTAAATTTTTGTTTCTTATACAAATAACTTAAAACCAAATATTAATTTGTAAAGTGTGAATGGATGTTTTTGTGATAAATTTAATACTCAATAGAAATAAAATTTTGTATAGTATTATTAGAAGAAACTTATAAGAATGTCACATCTAGATATAGAAAACTGGTCATTTGGAAACAACTTTCCAAGAACAGCAAACAAAGAAGCTGGACAAAGATAGCAGAAGTCAAGCAGATGGGTTTACAAATTTTAAAGTAAGTTTTCTAGGACAGAAACTTATCATATTCTTTCCTAAATCTCTAAGTAAATGGAACCATCAAACAACATCACAAAACAGAAAGTCAGTGTTTCCTTCTAGCACATCTCTATTCTTTTATACCTCTTGATGATTTTAAAACCACTCCTTACCAGGGACACACTGTTGCCACAACTGTTTGGACTTGTTGTAGGTAACCTTTATCCTCCTGCTTGTATCACATTCCAGCCTTTATTCACTTTTCTTTCTTCCTGGTGCAAATTACCTACCTTCTCCCATCCCAACTTTATTACCCTGTGAATTGGCATCTTGATGAAAACCCAAAGTTCTCCTATTTCTTCCTGACTGTCCATTTGAGACTTTGCATTTAGCCCAGGCCTAATATGTTATGATGGCTTGAGGCCACACCCAGGAATGCCACAACCACCACATATGTCTGGGACTTTGAACAACAACTTACTGAGAAGCACCTCAACCTTCACACTTATCTTGTATTCAAGAAATACAAAACTATCATATTTAGCTGGGATCAAGAGTAGGCAATAGCAACCAAAGAATGGAAAATTTTCCCAACAAAAAATGGGACAAAATATTTATACCAAAAATATTTCAAATATCATAACTCCAGCTGCCTAGATCCCAGTGAAAAAACACAAGTACCAAGGCAATATACATCTGCCAGAAGCCAAAACACCGTATTTTTTCTTTAGAAATATTTTCAAACAATATATTTGATCATATTCATTTTCCTACCCAAGTTATTCCTAGATATGCCCCATCTCCCTATCCAATCAATTTCATGTCTTTCTCTTTTTCTTTGTAAATGCAAACAACAACAACAACAACAAAAACAGGCATAACAATAGCTATAAAACCTCATAATAATATAAGCTAAAAGCTTAACAGAAAATTAAAAAGTAAAAAGAATACAATATAAAAAAAAAAAACAGAAAAAGTGTGTGTCAGGAGTCCATTTTGTGTTGCTCAACTACTTATATTTGTGGGACCTGCCATATAGGGTAATTGATATACCGAGGGTCACTCTGTTGGAGAAAACAGGTTTTCTGTTTCCCACCTGGTTTCAGTTTCAAATAGCTTCATGTTTAGGGGTGATAATTTGTGTCTGCATCTTCTCTTCAATACTGGGAATTTATTGGCTTTGAATCTGTCCAGGTCCTGGGTGTGCTGTCACAGTCAGTTTATATGTGTGTTAGCCCTATTGTTTATTTATCATCTATGGTTCTTATAATTTTTTTCAACCACCACCTCCTCCTGTGAAGTGAGGGATAGGTTTTAATAAAGACATTCAATTTAAAGCAAGTGTTCCAATATCACATTCTGTGCATTGTTCATTTGTGAGCCTCCATGATCTCATCTTCTCCAAGAAGAACTTCCTTTGATGTGTGTTGAATAAATCACTGAGCTATAGATATAACACTATATTATGATGTATCATTTTATTTCTATGTTAATTGAGCAGAAAAATTGTAAATTTTCCCTTTGCCCATTATGTACCATGTTCTTGGTCAATTTAGCAGTATCAGATATGTGTTCCACCTTCTGGAATGTGTCTTAAACCTAAGTTTGGAAAGGTTTGGTTACTTCCCTCACATTTGTGCTACTCTTCCAAGAGAATGTTTTGCATCAAGGTTGCTGTTGTTGATCACAAGGATTGTCACTGAGTGGTACTATAGATTACATTTCTCCTCTGATAATATGCAGAATTCATGATAGAAATGCGAATGATAGACAGTAGGAGATGAAGTTTTTAGTTAGCTATTAGCTCAACTCATCTTGGTTAGAAGACAGATGTAACTGTTGTCTTCAGCAAAAGTGTCTTACCAATGAGTTATTGAAAGGATCCATAGTTTTTGGCAATTAACTAGGATGTTTGGAGAGGGGTTTCCATTGTACACATTTGGCAAAGTACTCAACAATATTAATTCACGCCTGATACTGGAGGTTTTATTTCTAGGCATAAGATGACTAGCTGGGAAATCGGTCTCCCCTATGGTTGGTTGACTCCTTTTATACACATTTTTCATGTGTATTTATCTGTGTATACATATGCATATACATGGAAGTCTCTATTATAGTAGATTTCTATATGCCTTCTCCTTTTCCCTCTTTATTTTAACACACAATATACCCTGATTGTAATTCCTCCTCCCTCTACTACTCCTAGTTCCTCCTCACTTCTTATCCATCCAAATCCACTCTGGTTCTGTCTCTTATTAGAAAAAACAAAACAAAACAAAACAAAAAAAAAAAAAACAGGCCTCTAACAACAGAATATAACAAAATAAAATATAATAAGTTAAAAAACGATCAAATTGAAGAAAAAGAGCCACAGAAAAGGCACAAGAATCAGAGACCAACTTGTTTACACACTTAGGAATCCTATTAAAACACTAAACTGAAAGCCATAGTATACACTCAGAGGACAGAGTACAGACCTCTGCAGGCCCTTTGCTTGTTGCTACAGCCTTTGTGAGATAATATTTGTTTTGCTCAGTTGATTTAGAGGGCTTTGTTATCTTGGTTTCCCCCTTCTGCTCTGGCTTGGCTCTTAAACACTTTACACCTCCTCTCTCTGTCTCTCCCTCTCCCCCTCCCTCCCTCTCTCCCCCCTCTCTCCTTTTCCTTTACCCTCACCTTATCTCATCTCTCCCTTTTACCTCTCCTCTCTATCACCCCGCCAAATGTGTGAATCTGTATGTAATATCTGGCTGTGGGTATCTCCATCAGTTCTCATCTACTGTAGGAAGAAGCTTCTCTGATGATGGCCAAGTAAGGCACTAATCTATAAATACAGCAAAATAAAATTAGGAATCCTTTTATCCCTACATTTTTAACAACAGTAGTATATGGTCACACCTTGAGTTTATTGGCTACATAGCCTCGAGTTTTTATTCATCCAGTGTTTAATATGGGTTCAATTTCATGGATTAGGCCTTAAATCAAATCAGATAGTGCTTTGTTTTTTACACAAGGTTTCTTCTATCATTGGCCTGGCATATTTTTCAGGTAGGACACTATTGTAAATCAAAAGATCTGTGCCTTTGGTCTTCCTCCTTCTTCTTGAGTTTCATGAGGTTTATGCGTTGCGTCTTAGGTATTGTGTGCTTTTGGGCTAATATCCACTTATCAGTGAGTGCACACCATGTGTGTTCATTTGTGATTGGGTCATCTCACTCAGGATGATATTTTCTAGCTCCATCCATTTGCCTAAGAATTTCATGAGCTCATTGCTTTTAATAGCTGAGTACTACTCCATTGTGTAAATGTACCACATTTTCTGTATCCATTCTTCTGTTGAAGGACATCTGGGTTCTTTCCAGCTTCTGGCTATTATAAATAAGGCCGCTATGAACGTAGTGGAGCATGTGGCCCTGTTGCATGTTGAAATATCTTCTGGGTATATGCCCAGGAGGAGTATAGTTGGGTCCTCAGGTAACATTATGTTCAATTTTCTGAGGTATCCCCAGACTGCTTTCCATAGTGGTTGTACCAGCTTGCAATCCCACCAACAATGCAGGAGTGTTCCTCTTTCTCCACATCCTCGCCAACATCTGCTGTCACCTGTGTTTTGGATCTTAGCCATTCTGGCTGGTGTGAGGTGGAATTCAGTGTTGTTTTCATTTGCATTTCCCTGATGACTAGGGATGCTGAACACTTCTTTAGATGCTTCTCAACCATTCAAGTTTCCTCAGTTGAGAATTCTTTGTTCAACTCTCTACCCCATTTTTTAATAGGGTTATTTGATGGTCTGGAATCTAGTTTCTTCAGTTCTTTTTATACCTTGGATATTAGACCTCTATCAGATGTAGGGTTGGTGAAGATATTTTCCCAATCTGTTGGTTCCTGCTTTATCCTATTGACAGTATCCTTTGCTTTACAGAAGCTTTGCAGTTTTATGAGATCCCATTTGTCAATTCTTGATCTTAGAGCATACGCCATTGGTGTTCTGTTCAGGAACTTTTCCCCTGTGCCCATGTGATCAAGGCTTTTCCCTATTTTCTCTTCTATTTGTTTCAGTGTAGCTGGTTTTATGTGGAGGTCCTTGATCCACTTGGAATTGAGCTTTGTACAAGGAGATAAGTATGGATCAATTTGCATTCTTCTACATGTTGACCTCCAGTTGGACCAGCACCATTTGTTGAAAATGCTAATCATAAATTGAAATAGAAGTTTACAACTGAAAATGTTTACATGCATATCCATTAGGAGTAATTATCTGACATCCATCACCTGTCTAGCTCCACAGGATCATCGAAGGTTTAAAACTATAACTAAGAAATTAGTGAAGTTTTATATACATAAACCCAGGCAATATTTTCTCTTCTGTCCTAGCACTTATAATAAATCATGAATTCCCTTTTAGTGACCTTTGGTTGTTTTACAACCACATTGGAATGTGCTCTGAGCAGGAGAAAGTCTGGTTACTATCTAAGGGCTGTTAACTGATGACACTTAGGGGACTGGGAAAGTTCTCATAGCAGTCTTGACTATCAGAAAAGGACTTAATATCAGTCCCACTATAAAAGAGCTTAATAATTGTTGATATAATTTTAGGAATTCTTATCGGATCATCATTAAGACTTAAGAAGTCATCTATTTGTCTATAATGCATCACTACAAGACAGTACATCTTCGTGGGTCTACAGAGATCTGCTCCAAAGGGGTGTGCTATTTCGTAGTGATTGTTACATATGTTTAAAAATAATAATAATAATAGGAAAAGCATTTTAATAGCAGGAATTTTTCCTAAAATACATCTGCCACAGCCTTGCTAAATAGGACACACTGTTGCAGATTATATAATAATCCGAGGCAAACATTTCAGGATGATCACCTGCTAATTATTAACTTGTCCCATTATGGCTCTCGACAGGTGAAGAGAGGCTTTTGGTGAAACATAGTTGCAGCAGATGACCCCAGTGTATTAGATATGACAGTACCATAGAATGATCACCAAAAGCAGCAGCAGCAGTGGAATCAAGTCAACCAAAGCCTAGAGTGCTACAGAGGGCAGAGCTGGAGAAGTGATCAAAGCCCTTTGGAGGAGCCCAGAAGATCATTTGTGAATGCATACAAGGCTATTCCCCACTTTCTCTTCTATGAGGTTCAGTATATCTGCTTTATGTTGAGGTCTTTGATTCACTTAGAGTTGAAATTAGGGCTGGTTAATAAAAATGGATCCATTTGCAATTTTCTGCATGCAGACACCCAGTTAGACAAGCCCAAATTTTGGAAGATGCTTATTTTTCTACTGTATATTTCCATACTCTTTATCACAATCAGATGACCACACATGTGGAGTTACATCTGTATTCTTGATTTGATTCCATTGATCAACTTGTTTGTCTTTGTGTCAACACCATGCAACATTTAATATTATTGCTCTGTAGTATAGGTTAAAATCAGAAATGGTGATCCCTGTGGAAGATTTTTTATTGCATAAGACTGTTTTAACTATCCTGGATTTCTTGTTTTTCCATATGAAGTTGAGTATTGTTCTTTCAAGGTCTGTAAAGAACTGTTTTGGAATATCAAAGGGATTGCATTTTGTCTCTAGATTGCTTTTGGTAAATGCTACCAATCCATGATCATGAGAGAACTTTCCATCATCTGATTATCTTCTTCACTTAACTTTCTTTCTTCAGCAACTTAAAGTTATTATCCTATAGCTCTTCTTTGTATGTTCTTTTGAGGCAATATTTATTGTATACCACTATCTGGTTTGAAACTTGCATTGTAGACCAGGCTGGCCTTGAATTCCTCCTGTGTTCTGAGATCAAAGGTATGTACCACCATGCCAGTTCATCATACAGGGATTTTGCTCTTTTGATTAGAGTTACCTCAAGATATTTTATATTACTTCTGACTATTGTGAAATGTGTTGTTTCCTCATTTTTTTTCTCAGCACCTTTGTTAATTGTACATAGGAGGGCTATTGATTTGAGTTAATTGTGTATCCAATATTCTCACCGAAGGTATTTATCAACTGTAGGATTTCCCTGGTTAAATTTTTGGAGTCACTAACATATACTATCATATTATCTTCAAATACAATGTTTTGACCACTTTCTTTGCAATTTGTATTCCCTTGATTTCCCTTAGTTGTTCTATTGGTTTATCTGGAAATTCCATTAGTATATATATGTGGGGGGGGGGAGAAAGAGAGAGAGAGAGAGGAGAGAGAGAGAGAGAGAGAGAGAGAGAGAAGATAATCTTATCTTGTTCCTGATTTTAGTTGAATTGGTATGAGTATTTCTTCTTTTAATTTGACTTTGGTGTAGGGATGCTATAAATTGCCTCTATTATGTTTAGGTATATCACTTGTATCCTTGATTTTGCCAAGACTTTTTGGAATGAATGTTGAATTTTGTCAAAGGCTTTTTCAGCATGTAATAGGACAGTTTTTCTTTTCTTTTAAGTTTGTTTATATTGTGGATTATGTTGGCAGATGTTTTGTTTGTTTTTCTATACTTATACATCTTTGCATCTCTGAGATGAAGACTACTTGATCATGATGGATGATATTTTTGATGTGTTCATGTATTGGTTTGTGAGTGTTTTAGTGATTATTTTTGCATCAATGTTCTTGAGGTAGTTTGTTATGTAACCCTCTTTCTTTATTGATCCTTTGTATGATTTTGGTATCAGGGTAACTGTGGCCACGTTTTTTAAAATGGCTATATTACTTCTCTTTCTATTTGTGAAATAATTTGAGAAATAGTAGCATTAAATCCTTGAAAGTCTGAAACCCAACTGGCCCTGGGCTTTTGTTGTTATTGTTGTTACTGTTGGGAGACATTGAATGGCTGCTTTTATTTTCTTGACGGTTTTAGGTCTATTTAAATTTTTTTTATATGATCTCAATTTAACTTTGGTAGATGGTTTCTATTGAGAAAATTATCCATGTCTTTTAGAGCTCCCGTTAGGTAGAATATAGGTGTTTGAAGTATGTCCTAATAGATTTTTGGGGGTTTTCTTAGTGTCTATTGTTATGTAATCTTATTCATTTTGGATTTTGTTATTATCTCTGTGTCTCTTAGTTAGTCTAGAAAGGGTTTGTCCATATTGTTGATTTTCACAAAGAACCAACTCTTGGTTTCATTGATTTTTTTTTTTTTTTGTATTCTCTTTTTTTCCCATTTTAATGATTTCATCCCTCAGTTTGATTACTTTCTTCTGTCTCCTCCTCTTTGGTATGTTTGCTTCATTTTGTTCTAGAACTTTCAGATATGTTGTTAACTTGCTAGTGTGAGATGTCTCTAATTTCTTTATGAAGGCAATTAGTGTTATAAACTTTATTTTTAGCGCCAATTTATTTGCATACTGTAAAATTTGGTTTGTTGTTCATTCATTTTCATTGAATTCTAGAAAATCTTTAATCTCTTTTCTGCTTCATTAATCCAGTTGTCATTCAAAAACGAGTTGTTAATTTACTTGCATTTGAAGACTTTTTGATGTTGCTGTTGTTGAAATCCTACTTTACTCTTGGTGGTGTGATAGAATACAAAGGGTTTATATTAGCTTGAGTTTTATTGCTGTGAAGATACAATGACCACCACAACTCCTAAGAAGAAAAATATTTATTTGGGCCCAGCTTAGAGATCAGAGGTGTAGCCTATTATTATCATGGCAGGAAGCATGACAACATGCAAACAAAAATGTGCAAAAGAAGGAGCTGAGATTTCTACATTTGTTTTCCCAGGCAGCAGGAACAGAAATTGTATATCCTACAACAATGTCCCATCTACTCCAGCAAGACTACAGCTCTTGTTAGTGCCACTCAATATGAACATATTAGGGGCATTATCATTGATATTACATTCCAATCCCTGATCCCCATTGACTTGTAGGAATATCATAATGAATCATATATTTAATAAAACTTCAAATGTTCTCATAGTCTGTCACAGTGTCAGCATTGTTTAAAAATCCAAAGTGTCTACTGAGTCTCATGCGATGTCTAACTTGTAAGCACTGTAAAATTGAATTGAATAATTAGATCAAGTATTTCCAACATACAGTGGCACAGGAAGTACATTGTCTTCCACCTCTTGCATTCTTTTTGTGATGTTTGCCTCTGTATTTCCTGCTCCCTTATCTACATTTTCTATTTCTAGAATTTCCATGTCTTGTGTTTTTCATAGCTTCAATTTCCTCCAAATATTGAGAAAATAGAGGGTCAAAACAAGACTTAAAAACAGCCAAGTAAACTCCAAACTCTGCATCTACATGTTTGATGACCTAGCACTCTTCAGATTTCTAAGTACTTTGATCATTTTTACTGCATCACACTTCTTTCACTTAGGCTAGTTCCATTCCCTTTTGGCAGATTTACTATGGAGGGATCTCATAACTCTGTCATCTCCAACATTTTGGGGTCTCCATGATGATCCAGGCTTCAACTTATAGTTTCACAATAGTTTCTTTGTAGCCTAAGCTATGCAGAAACACCCATGACATACGTCTTGCATCAGCAGCTTTCCTCAGTTGTAGAGGGAGTTTGCATACCCATTCTTGAGCTTCTGACTTGCACTTCTGAGACCTCAAAGATTACCCCTTAGTGGAACATTTCTTCCAACAAAATCATACTTTCTCCAAGAAGGCCACATCTTCTCATTCAAATCCTTGCATCTAGTAATCCCACTCCATATGAATCTTCAGGGGCAATTTTTATTCAAACCATCACAGATACTGTCTAAATTTGAAGTTCACACTTCCCACTGTTAGGCATTTCATCTAAGGTCTCTCTCTTTGAATTCTAAGCCTCTCTCACCTCCCAGGTTTCTAGTACATTTAAAAGGGTCCACCTACCTCCTAACCCAAGGTTGCCTGTTTCCATTCATTCTTCTGGTCCTCAGGTCTTCACTCTGTTCCCTCTCCAATACATGATGATGTTCCACTTTTACCCTCCCTGTCCCCTCTCCTACCAAGAACTCTCCTTCCCTCTGTGCCCCACCACAGTTACTTTCTTCTCCCTGCCAACTGGGATTGAGGCATCCTCACTTGGGCACTTCTGCTTGTTAACCTTGAAATTTGTGTATTGTATCCTGTGTATTCTGTACTTTTTTGGCTAATATTAATGAGTACATACCATGCATATCTGTTATAGGATCTATCCTGCCCATTGTATTTGCAGTGGAGCCTTGTGATTAGACAGTAGAAGAGGGAGGTGGAGCTAGGAGTTCGGAGGAGAAGGAGACAGGAGAAGAGAGAGGAGTAGCATGTTGGAGGCACACTTTCACATCTCTAGCAGTCTCAGGTAGTTATTAATTTCAAAAGGTTAGATATTGGGATAAAAATTCTAATTGTGTGGGCATCTTGTGTATTGAGCATTTGCTGATATATAAATCTATTTGGTTAATCTTTTTTTTTTTTTATTGGAAATTTTTTATTGGAAATTTTTTTTTACATTTCAGATGTTCTCTCCTTACCCCATTTCCCCCCTCCCTCCCAGGAACACACTATCCCTTCCCCCCTCCTCCTGCCTCCACATTGGTGTACCCCCACCCAACCTCCACTGTACCTCACCTCCCCACCCTCGAGTATCCCCCCCCCACGAAGTCCAGCCTTCATGGGACCAAGGATCTCTTCCCCACTTATATATAGCTCGCTTGCATATATAACTGGAGCCATGGGTCCCTCCCTAAGCGCTCCCAGGCTGGTGGGTTAGACCTGGGGGCTCTGGTTGGTTGGGATTGTTTCTTTCCTCATGGTGTCTCGAATCCTCTCAACTCCTTCAGCCTTCACTCTATCTTCTCCATTGGGAACCCCATGCTCAGTTTAATGGTTAGCTGTGAGCATCTGCCTCTGAGTATGTCAGACTCTTGCAGACCTCTAAGGAGACAGCTATATCAGGCTCCTGTCAGCATGTACATCCTGACATCCATATCAACTTCTACCTTTGGTGACTGCACATAGGATGGATATCCAGATGGAATGGTCTGTAGACGGTCCCTCCTTCAGTTTCTGTCCTGCACTGTGTCTCCATATTTGCACCCTTGAGTATTTTGTTACTCCTTCTAAGAAGGACTGAAGGCTCCCCTATTTGGTCATCATTCTTCATGAGCTTTATGTGGTCTGTGAGTTGAATCTTGGGTATTTCAGGCTTCTGGGCTAAAATCCAATAATCAGTGAGTGAAAACCATGTATGTTCTTTTGTGATTGGGTTACTTCACTCAGGATGATATTTTCTAGTTCCATCCAATTATATAAGAATTTATCAAATTCATTGTTTTTAATAGCTGAGTAATAATCCATTGTATAAATGTACCACATTTTTTTGTATCCATTCCTCTGTTGAAGGGCATCTGGGTTCTTTCCAGTTTCTGGCTATTATAAATAAAGCTGCTATGAACATAGTGGAGTATATGTCCTTGTTATGTGTTAGAGCATCTTCTGGATATATACCCAGGAGTGGTATACCTGGGTGCTCAGGTAGTGATATGTCCAATTTTCTGAGGAACCGCCAGACTGATTTCCATAGTGGTTGCACCATCTTGCAATCCCACCAACAATGGAGGAGTATTCCTCTTTCTCCACATCCTCACCAGCATCTGCTATCACCTGAGTTTTTTATTTTAGCCATTCTGACTGGTGTGAAGTGGAATCTCAGGGTGGTTTTGATTTGCATTTCCCTGATGACCAAGGATGCTGAACATTTCTTTAGGTGCTTCTCTGCCATTAGCATTTCCTCAGTTGAGAATTTTTGTTTAGCTCCTTACTCCATTTTTAAATAGGGTTATTTGTTTCCCTAGAGTCTAATTTCTTGAGTTCTTTGTATATATTGGATATTAGTCCTCTATCAGATGTGGGATTGGTAAAGATCTTTTCCCAATCTGTTGGTTGCCATTTTGTCCTATTGACAGTGTCCTTTGCCTTACAGAAACTTTGCAATTTTATGAGGTCCCATTTGTCAATTCTTGATCTTAGAGCATAGGCCATTGGTGTTCTGTTCAGGAACATTCCCCCTGTGCCTAGGTATTCGAGGGTCTTCCCCACTTTCTCTTCTATTAGTTTCAGTGTGTCTGGTTTTATGTGAAGGTCCTTTATCGACCTGGATTGAGCTTTGTACAAGGAGATAGGAATGGATCGATTTGCATTCTTCTGCATGCTGTCCTCCAGTTGAACCAGCACTATTTGTTGAAAATGCTGTCCTTGTTCCACTGGATGGTTTTAGCTCCTTTGTCAAAGATCAAATGACCATAGGTGTGTGGGTTCATTTCTGGGTCTTCAACTCTATTCCACTGATCTTCCTGCCTGTCTCTGTACCAATACCAGGCTGTTTTTATCACTACTGCTCTGTAGTAAAGCTTGATGTAGGGATGGCGATTCCTCCAGAAGTTCTTTTATTGTTGAGAATGGTTTTCGCTATCCTGGGTTTTTTGTTGTTCCAAAAAATTTTCAGAATTTCTCTTTCTAGTTCTGTAAAGAATTGAGTTGGTATTATAATGGGGATTGCATTGAATCTGTAGATTGCTTTTGGCAAGATGGCCATTTTTACTATATTAATCCTGCCAATCCATGAGCATGGGATATCTTTCCATTTCCTGAGATCTTCAATTTCTTTCTTCAGAGACTTGAAGTTCTTGTCATACAGATCTTTCACTTGCTTGGTTAGATTCACCCCAAGGTATTTTATATTATGTGTGACTATTGTGAAGGGTGTCATTTCCCTAATTTCTTTTTCAGCCTGTTTATTTTTCATGTAGAGGAAGATTTGTTCGAGTTGATTTTTATAACCTGCCACCTTGCTGAAGTTGTTTAGCAGGTTTAGGAGTTCTCTGGTGGAGTTTTTGGGGTCACTTAATTATACTATCATATTATCTGCAAATAGTGATATTTTGACTTCTTCCTTTCCTATTTGTATTCCTTTGATTTCTTTTTATTGTCTAATTGCTCTGGCTAGGACTTCCAGTACTATATTGAATAGGTAGGGAGAGAGTGGGCAGCCTTGCCTAGTCCCTAATTTTAGTGGGAATGCTTCAAGTTTCTCTCCATTTAGTTTGATGTTAGCCACTAGTTTGCTGTATATTGCTTTTACTATGTTTAGGTATGGTCCTTGAATTCCTGTTCTTTCCAAGACTTTTACCATGAAGGGATGTTGGATTTTGTCAAATGCTTTCTCAGCATCTAATGAGATAATCATGTGGTTTTTTTCTTTGAGTGTGTTTATATAGTGGATTACATTGATGGATTTCCAAATATTGAACCATCCCTGCATTCCTGGGATAAAGCCCACTTGATCATGATGAATGATTGTTTTGATGTGTACTTGGATTCGGTTTGCTAGAATTTTATTGAGTATTTTTGCATCGATATTCATAAGAGAGATTGGTCTGAAGTTCTCTTTCTTTTTTGGGTCTTTGTGAGGTTTAAGTATGAGTGTGATTGTAGCTTCATAGAACGAAATGGGTAGTGTTCCTTCTGTTTCTATTTTGTGGAATAGTTTGAAGAGAATTGGTATTAGGTCTTCCTTGAAGGTCTAATAGATTCTGCACTAAAACCATCTGTTCCTGGGCTTTTTTTTGGTGGGGAGACTTTTAATGACTGCTGCTGTTTCTTTAGGGTTTATGGGACTGTTTAGATGGTTTATTTGCTCCTCATTTAACTTTGGTACCTGGTATTTGTCTAGAAAATTGTCCATTTCATCCAGATTTTCCAGTTTTGTTGAGTATAGGCCTTTGTAGTAGGATCTGATGAATTTTTTGAATTTCCTCAGTTTCTGTTGTTATGTCTCCCTTTTCAGATCTGATTTTATTAATTTGGGTGCTGTCTCTGTGCCCTCTGGTTAATCTGGCTAAGGGTTTATCTATCTTGTTGATTTTCTCAAAGAACCAACTCCTGGTTTTGTTGATATTTTATATAGTTCCTTCTGTTTCTAGTTGGTTGATTTCAGCCCTGAGTTTGATTATTTCCTGACGCCTACTCCTCTTCGGTGTATTTGCTTCTTTTTGTTCTAGAGCTTTCAGGTGTGCTGTCAAGTTGTTAATGTGTGCTCTCTCCAATTTCTTTTTGTAGGCACTTAGAGCTAAGAGTTTTCCTCTTAGCACTGCTTTCATGGAGTCCCACAAGTTCTGGTATGATGTTTCCTCATTTTCAATAAATTCTAAAAGTCTTTAATTTCTTTCTTTATTTTTTCCCTTGAGAAAGTCATCATTGAGTAGAGCATTGTTCAGTTTCCACATGGATGTGGGTTTTCCCTTGGTTCTGTCATTATTAAAGACCAGCCTTAGTCCGTGGTGATCTGATAGGATGCAGGGGATTATTTCAATCGTTTTTTATCTGTTGAGGACTGTTTTGTGACCTATTATATGGTCTATTTTGGAGAAGGTACCATGAGGTGCTGAGAAAAAGGTATATTCTTTTACTTTAGGATGAAATGTTCTATAGATATCTGTTAAATCCATTTGGTCCATAACTTCTGCTAATTTCAATGTGTCTTTGTTTAGTTTCTGTTTCCACGATCTGTTCATTGGAGAGAGAGGGGTGTTAAAATCCTCCACTATTATTGTGTGAGGTACAATGTGTGCTTTGAGCTTTAGTAAGTTTCTTTTATGTATGTAGGTGCCCTTGCATTTGGAGCATAGATATTCAGAATTGAGAGTTCATCTTGGTAGATTTTTCTTTTGATGAGTATGAAGTTTCCTTCCTTATCTTTTTGATTACTTTTGGTTGAAAGTCGATTTTATTTGATATTAGAATGGCTACTCCAGCTTGTTTCTTGGGACCATTTGCTTGGAAAATTGTTTTCCAGTCTTTTACTCTGAGGTAGTGACTGTCTTTGTCACTGAGGTGCGTTTCTTGTTTGCAACAAAATTCTGGGTTCTGTTTATGTATCCAGTCTGATAGTGTATGTCTTTTTATTGGAGAATTGAGTCCATTGATGTTAAGGGATATTAAGGAAAAATGGTTGTTGCTTCCTGTTATTTTTGTTATTAGAGGTGGAATTATGTTTGTGTAGCTACCTTTTTTTTGGGGGGTTGTTGGAAGATTACTTCCATGCTTCTTCTTGATTGTAGTTTCCTTCCTTGTGTTGGTGTTTTCCATCAATTATCCTTGAAATGCTGGTTTTGTGGGGAAGATATTGTGCCAATTTGGTTTTGTCATGGAATATCTTGGTTTCTCCATCTATAGTGTTTGAGAGTTTTGCTGGGTATAGCAGTCTGGGCTGGCATTTGTGTTCCCTTAGGGTCTGTATGATATCAGACCAGGATCTTCTGGCTTTTATAGTCTCTGGTGAAAAGTCTGGTATAATTCTTATAGGTCTGCCTTTATAAGTTACTTGACCTTTTTCCCTTACTGCTTTTAGTATTTTTTCTTTGTTTTGTGCATTTGGTGTTTTGATTATTATGTGACGGAAGGTATTTCTTTTCTGGTCTAGTTTGTTTGGTGTTCTGCAGTTTTCTTGTATGTTTATGGGCATCTCGTTCTTTAGGTTGGGGAAATTTTCCTCTATAATTTTGTTGAAGATATTTACTGGCCCTTTAAATTGGGAATCTTCACTCTCATCTATACCTATTATCCTTAAGTTTGGTCTCCTGATTGCATCTTGGATTTCCTCGATGTTCTGTGTTAGGAGCTTTTTGCATTTTGGATTTTCTTTGACTGTTGTGTAGAGGTTTTCCATGGTATCTTCTGTGCATGAGATTCTCTCTTCTATCTCTTGTATTCTGTTGGTGATGCTTGCATCTATGACTCCTGATCTCTTTCCTACGTTTTCTATCTCCAGAGTAGTCTCCCTTTGAGATTTCTTTATTGTTTCTATTTCCAGTTTTAGATCCTGGATGGTTTTGTTCAATTCCTTCACCTGTTTGGTTGTGTTTTCTTGAAATTCTTTAAAGGATTTTTGTGTTTCCTCTTTAAGGGCTTCTACCTGTTTACCTGTGTTCTCTTTCAATTCTTTCAAGGATTTTTGTGTTTCCTCTTTGAGGGCTTCTACCTGTTTACCTGTGTTCTCCTGTATTTCTTTATGGGAGTTACTTATGTCCTTCTTAAAAATCCTCCATCATCATCATGAGAAGTGATTTTAATTCTGAATCCTGTTTTTCCTGTGTGATGGAGTATCCAGGGCTTGCTATGGTGGGAGAACTGGGTTCTGATGATGTCAGGTAACTTTGGTTTCTGTTGCTTGTGTTCTTGCACTTGCCTTTCGCCATCTGGTTGACTCTAGTGTTAACTGTGCTCACTGTGTCTGACTGGAGTCTGTCTTTCCAGTTATCTTGCTTGTGACAGATCTCCTTGGATTCCAGATGTCTCTGTGTTCCTGTGTTCCTAAGCTCCCTCTGCTCTGGATGCAGTAGGTCTTTTAGGATGTCTCCAGATCAGATGTTTCCACAGGCGCAGGCCTGCTAAGTGTACTCTGCTCCTCTGCTCTGCGTGCAGTGGGTCCCTCTAGGATGACTCAGGATCCGGTGTTTCCACAGGAGCAGACCAGCTGCAGGTCTGCCCCAGGCCAAAGCATTTGGTTAATCTTAAGTATTAAGTGTCTTACTTCTACTGGGTACAGTGAGGATGGTGGTTATTGTCTGGGGTAGAGCAGACAGAGCACTATGAGGGTGGCAGAGATGGCCCAAGGGCCATGCTTAGAGCCATAGAGTCCACAGAGCTGACCAGCAGAGGCAACAGCCATGTCAACTCCTCGTGGCCTCCAGGCTGGTGCCAATAGCTAGACAGTGCACGGTTAGAGTGGGAACATGGCAGCAGCCAGGGAGCTAGCCAGAGATGAGCCCTATCTTCTTTTTCTAACAACTCCCACTACACAAGTCCTTTTCTGTCTGAGTTATCTCACTTAGTGTGATATTTTCTAGTTCCATCCATTTGCCTGCAAGACTCATGATGTCCTTGTTCTCAATAGCTAAGAAGTACTCCATTGTGTAAATGAACCACATTTTCTGTATCCATTCTTTCATTGTGGGACAACTGGGTTTTTTCCAGCTTCTGGCTATCACAAATAAGGCTGCTATGAACATAATGGAGCATGTGCCCCTGTGGCATTGTGTGGTATCTTTTGGGTATATGCCAAAGAATGGTATATCTAGGTCTTCAGATAAATCTATTTCCAATGGTAAGTTCAGTGACAGGCCCAAATTGGGATGCAGCTCAAGAGAGGCTCCAAGGTCTGACACTCTTTCTGATGGTATGGTGTGCTACAGACAGGAGGCTAGCATGGCTTCCCTCTGAGAAGCTCAACAAGCATCCGAAAGAGTCAGATGCAGATACTTACACTCAACCAATTGACAAAGCCAGGGACACCTATAGCTGAATTAGGGAAAAGCTGGAAGAAGCTGAATAGGAAGGCAACACCACAGGAGACCAGCAGTCTCAGCTGGACCTTTGAGATCTCTCAGACACTGAGCCAACAACCAGGGAGCATACACTAGCTGATATGAAGCCCCAAACACATATACAGCAGAGAACTGCCTGGTTTTGCTTCAGTGAGAGAAGATGCACCTAACTCTCAAGAAACTTGAGGCCTCAGGGAGTGGGGAGGTCTGGTGGGGTATGAGTAGGGGGTGGGGCATCCTTGAGATGGGGGAAGGGGGATGTGATGAGGAACAGTCAGAGGGCAGACTGAGAGTGGGATAACAAACTGAGCTGTAAAAAGAGATTAAAGAATAGTAATAATTTAAAAAACCAAGAACATCATGAAATGTACAGGCAATGGATGGGACTAGAAAGTATCATCATGAGTGAGGTGACTCAGATTCAAAATATGCATGTATGGTATGTACTCACTGATAAACGAATATTAGATAAAAGTACAGATTATCTATGATATAGCCCAAAAACTCAAAGAAGTTAAAGGATAGCCCAAGTGAGGATGCTTGAACACAACTTAGAAGGAGGAACAAAATATCAGGAGTGACAGAGGGAGGGAAGAACTTGAATGTGAGTAATGAGGGCTAGGGAATAAGTGGACAGGATCAAGTATGTGGGTAGACCTGAGAGAGGCCCAGAGGACCTGGAAAATGACTGTCAATATTCAGGTGACAGGGCTCAGGACAGGGGGAGAATCACTAGGGGATACCAAGACTTGATGCAGTTGACCTTAGTCAAAATGACCAACAGTTGGGATATGGATCCTGAGGAGACCATATCTAGTAGCCAGACAGGAGTCCCAGTGGAGGGATGGGGACATAAACCCACCTACAAACTTTTGGATCCAAAATTGTTCCTATTGAAAGCTAAAGCAGGAATAAAAATGAAGCAGAGGCTGAAGAAATGTCTGATGAGTGACTGCCTCAACTTGAAATCCATCTCATGGGAGGGCACCAATCCCTGACATTATTACTGATACTATATTGTGCTTGTAGACAAGAATCTAGCACAGTTGTTCTCTGAAAGGCTCTCCCAAGAAGCTGACAGAGACAGATGCACATACCCACAGCCAACCATAGGATGAAGATCAGCGACCATTATGGAAGAATTAAGGCAATAATTAAAGAACTGAAGGGGATGGAAACCCCATAGGAAAACCAACCTAGACCCCTATAAGCTTCCAGAGACTGTGCCATCAACCAAAGAGCATACACTGGCTGGTCCAAGACACCCCACCCACACCCCAACATATATGTATCAGAGGGCTGCCTTGTCTGGCCTCAGTGGGAGAAGATGTACCTAATTCTGTAGAGACTTGATGTTTGTATGTGGTGGAGGTAGATACCTAGGAGGCTCCCTCTCAGGCGAAGGGAAAGGGAATGGGTGGAAGAACTCTGCAAGATGGAACAGGAAAGGGTACAACATTTGGAATGTAAATAAAATAATTAATAAGAATAAAAATAAAAAAATAGTAAATAAAAAAATTAATAAAAAAATAAAAAATCTTTTGTAAGAGAAAAAGTAACAAAGGTTATATAATGCAACCCAGTAAAAGAAAGGGTCACAAATGGAGGTAACAGAGTCAGAGAGAGCTTTTGCTTCCACTATTAGAAGGCCTACAAGAAGACCACACTATACTACGGTAACAGAAAGGCAGAGGGCCTAGGTCAGGATCATGCATGCACCCTGGTTGGCAGTTCCATCACTGGTTGGCAGTTCCATCTCTGTGAACCTTACAGTTCTATGTGTTTTTGAACCCTCTGGTGCTGATAAATCCTTCATCCTCTTCTTCGACAGAATCTCCAAAGCTCTGCCTAATGTTTAGTTACAAGTCTCTCCATCTTTTTTCATCAGTTGCTATGTGAAGCCTCTATGGTGAAAATTGGGCTAGATACCATTCTATGAGTATAGAAGAATAGCATTAATAATCATTTCATTCACTGTTTATATTATTATTATTGTTATTATTATTATTATTATTATTGCTATTTGTATTTGCTTCTATTGAGTCTCTGGTTTCTTGACCTCCAGGTGTGCACTCCCTTTCATAACATAGGTCTTCCACCTGGAACAGTTATTAATTGGCTACCCCCATAATTTCTGGACCACTTTACCCCTAATATAACATGTAGACAGGACAAATTGTAGATTCTGTGGCTGTGTTGGTATCCTAATCACTCCACTGAAAGTATTGCTTGGTTACAGAGATGGACATTTCAAGTTCCATATACACTCATTGCTAGAAGCTTCATGTAGCTTCACCCTCATAGGTATCTGGGAGTTTGTATTGCCGTAGCTTTTTCCCTCATCATAGCAATGCTGCTTGATTCCAGTTTCTCTTTCTCAGGATTTTCTGCCTGTCTTTCCCCTACCTGATCCCTCTTCTTACCATTCCCACCCACATCCACCTGCAGTGTCTATCCTGTTTCCCTTCCTCAGTAAAATTCACAAGTCTCCCCTTGAGCATTCCTTGTTTATTAATTTCTTTGGGTCTGTATATTGTAGCATGGTAATCCTTTATTTCACCTCTAGTATATACTTATAAGTGAGTACATACCATTTATGTCTTTCGGGATCTGGATAATGTCACTCAGGATGATTACTGCTAGTTCCATTAATTTGCCTGCAAATTTCCTGATGATATTTTAATTAATTTCTTTATGTATTTACATCCCAAGTGCTACCCCTTTCCTATGTAATACGTAATTGTGCAATGTACATTTTCTTTATCCATTCTTTAGTTGAGAGATATCTAGGTAGTTTCCAGTTAATAAAGCTTCTATGACCATAATTGGGAAAATGTCCTTGTGATATGGTGGATCATCCTTTGGGTATATGCTCAGCTGTAGTGTACCTGGGTCATACAGTGCATCCAGTCCCAATTTTCAGAGACATTGCTGTAATGATTTCTAAAGTAGAAGTACAAGTAAATAGCAGTGGTGGAGGGTTTCTCTGGCTCCACATTCTTACCAGAATGAGTTGTCACTTGTGTCTTTGAACTTAGTAATTTTGACAGATGGAAGATGGAATTTAAGAGTAGTTTTTACTTTCATTTCCCTAGTGGCTAAGTATGTTGAACATTTATTAAGTGATTCTTACTTTTAGATATAACTCTGTTGAGAATCCTCTGTTTAAATTTGTATCCCCCAATTTTAATTGGATTATTTGGTTTGTTTATGTCTAGTTTCTTGATTTCTTTATATATTTTGGATATCAACATTCAGTCAGATGTGGGGTTGTAAAAAGCTCTTTTCTTATTGTGTTTGGCTGCTATTTTCTCCTTTTGACCATGTCCTTTGCCTTGAAAAAGTTTTTCAGTTTCATGAGATATCAATTAATTGCCAATGAAAGAAATATCAACCTGTTTTATACACTTGTTGTGCTATCTTTTATTTTTTATATATGTGAGAGTGTATGGTAACTATTGATGCCAGAAAAAGTGTGGAATGCTCTGGAGACAGGATTCCTGGAGTGAGTTTACTATTAGGAAGAGGCAACTCTTATTGTTAAGGAAATAAGCACCATTAAGCCTCTGTACTAGAGAAAAGACCCATTCATTGATTTTAAGGTTCAACATGTCATAATCCTAATTCATTTAAGAGGAGAAGTCTGGTAGGATACAGACAGTTATTTCAATTTCCTTGTATTTGTTGAGAGTTGCTTTGTGATTAAGTATATGGTCAATATTGGAGAAGGTTTTGTGAAATACTGAGAAGAAAGTATATTGCTTTGTCCTTCGGTGAAATGTTCTGTATGTATCTGTTAGATCCATTTGATTCATAACTTCTGTTAGTTTCATTATTTCCCTGTTTAGTTTCTGTCTAAATGACATGTTTAATAGTGAGATTGGGGTGTTTAAGTCTGCCACTCTTAATGTGTGCTGTATCCATTCTTATACTAGCTCAATGTGAAAACATGGTCCATCTTTCCACTACATACAAAAAAACACCAACATCAACGAGAAAAGTGGTTGAAAAAGACATTTTAAGTAAAGAAGCAAGCTGGTATAGCCATTTTAATATATAGTAAAATAGTTTTTATACCACAACTAATAAAAATAAAGCAGGAATGACACATTATACCAATTAAAGAAAAAATAAAATAAAAGGACATTTTAATTCTTATTGTCTATGCCCCCTAAACAAGGGCACCGAAGTTTGCAAAAGAAACACTACTAAAATTTAAATCACATGTCATCCTTCATGCAATAATAGTAGGAGATGTAAACACAGAATCATATCAAACAACAGGTGATCCAGATCAAAATTAAACAGAAATAATTGGATAACAGGAGTTATAATTCAAACGGAGCTAAAAGATATTTACAGAATAAATTCCCAAAGACAACGAATATGACTTCGTCACAGCACCTAACAGAACTTTTCCCAAAGCTGATCAGATAAAAAGCAAGTTTCAAACAGATACAAGAAAATAGAAATAACTCCCTGTATTCTAGCAGATCAATATGGATTAAGGATATCAACTTCAGAGCTAAAAATCAAGAAAACAGAAACAAAGAGAGCAATATGAGGAATAAACAAAACAAAGATTTAGTTCTTTGAGAAAATTAACAGATAGACAAACCTTTCTGAACCAAAATAAAATGTAGAGAAAGAATATCCAAATAAACAAAATCAGAAATAAAAAATGAGGACATGACAACAGACACCAAGGATACCCAAAGAATCAAATTTGTCATGTAATCCAACATATAAATAAAATTAAATAAAAGTATATGTGGGTATACGGGCTGCAGCAGGGGAGGCTGCCTGGAGACTTCCACAAGGCGGGTCCCACAGCCAGGAGAATGTCTAAGTTTCCTGAGGCTAGAAGCTTCGGTGATGGCAGGCCCGGCAGGCCCCAATGACATGAGGAAGTCCTTGGTTCCAAAAGGGTTTATTGTCATGGCGGATGATGGATGGATCTGGATGTACCCCCCAAACTCAGGGCAGACCTGAGTTAAGTAGGGAGGGAGAAAGGGGGAGGTTCTGGGGGCTGTTTAATTGGCTCCACCATCTGGCCTTCGTTAGTATGTAAATCCTAGGGCCTGAGACCTGTAGTCACACACTCTATATGTGCACTTTGGAAGGGGCTGTAATGCCCTACGTTACTGAACAATGTAGGTCCATGGAGATTAGAATGCTTGTCTGGACCCTGGGTTCTCGGGATGTGGCCGAACTCTTGCTGTTTCTCCCTTGGAGTCTCGGGGTTCTGGGCCCATTCCCAGCCAAGAACCAGGATACCCTTATGCAGTCCCACAAATATATTATCATATCATTAGATTTTGAAAAAGCCTTTGACAATATCTAACATCCCTTCATGATAAAAATCTTGGACAGATTAGAGATATAAGGAACAAACATAAACATAATAAAGATAATTTATAGCAAACTGATAGCCTACATAAAATTAAATCAAGAGAAATTCAAAATAATTCCACCAAAATCAAGAACAAGATAAGGTTGTCTATTCTTTCCATATCAATTCAATATAATATTTGAAGTTCTAGTTAGAACAATAAGACAATAAAGGAAATTGAGGGAATACAAATTGAAAAGGAAGAATTCAAATATTCATTATTTGCAGATGACATGATATTTTACTTATGTAATCTCCAATTCTACCAGGAAACTCATTCTCCTTTATACAAACTAAAAAGGATTAAAAATTTTAGGGGAACAATGCTGTTCATAATAGCCTATCAGGGGCAGCCCTACTTATACACTGAAGGCCTAAATCAGCCATAGGCCAAAAATCAGCAATAGGCCTGACATACATGCCTGCTAACACAAAGTCTTGGTCTCTGTGGAAAAACACTGAAATAGATAGCTATAAGCTATTGTAAACAAGCAGCTTTGAAGGCTGCCAAGCCTGAGTAGTCATAGACCTTGCAGATAGGTAGCCTTAGTGGATAGTACCAACTTAGATAAGGACAAGTGAATCATAGTTAGAGTCACAGTGACATGTCTCCTGAACCTTCATTCCCCTGATACTCTGTTCTGGAAGACATCTGTACTCCCCCTGAATTCCTGTGTCATCCCCTTCCCCACATCCTGCCTTTTTGTGTATATAACCTGTTTGTAAAAAAGTAAAAATTAAGGCTTGATCAGCCTGTAGACAAGCCATGTTCCTTGTGTTCGTCCATTTTTCTTCATTATCTTTTAGGTGATCTCCTCGGACCCTGTTTAATGCCCTGCAGGACAGGACAATAGCCAAAAATAATATAAAGTAACTTAGAGTAACTCTAACGAAGGAAGTTAAATCACTGTATGACATGAACTTCAAGTCTTTGAAGAAAGAAATTGGAGAAGGTATCAGAATATGGAAGGAACTCCAATGCCCATGATTTGGTACCAGAAGCAATATAATCCCCAGGAAAATTGAAATATAAATTGTTATCAACTTGAAAGGACAATACTTAACTTCATATTGAAAAGCATAAAACCCAAGATAGATAACATAATCCTAAACAATAAAAGGTCTTTTAGATGCATCACCATGTCGGACTGGAGTATTAGTCATCCTATGGTAAATTAAAGTGCACTATACTTTAAAAAAAGATGTCTGGGGGGTTTAGCCACACTCCAATGAGTAAATTGACAACAAAACTTAGAGATGGTAGGATTTTGGAGGTGGAGGTTTGGAGGATGCAAAGAGGGTGGTAAAGTGGGCCTTGGAGTAATGGGAAGTGAGTGTGATCAGGATATATCGTACAAAATCCACAAATAATTAAGTTAATAGTCTGGGAGAAAAACAAAAAGACAAATGACAGCAAAATGTTGGTTTGAATATGAAAAAAGAATACTGATTCATTTCTTGAAGAATTCAGTCAATAAGAAAATCAATGTAGAGGGCTCCTCAAGAAGTCAGAAATAGGGTTATGGAGAGATGACACAATGAGAATTTTGGTTATCTTAAAAAATCCAGTTATGTTATGAGACTATGGTTTTGTTTTAATCCGAGGAACAAGAGGCTGCTTCACAGTAACTGACTGTAATTTGTCCTGTGTACTAGGAGTAGTGTGACATTTGCCCAACTACTAATCATTTAAATTTGGAACTCTGGAGAGGATATACACTGTATATACTGGAGAGGACCTGTGTGGCAGCTGCTGTTTCTCTTGCTGCTGCCTCTACTCCTGCAAATCCCTGCTGGTGCTGGCTCCTGCTGATGCATTTGTTATTGCTAGACTACTGTTCAAGATGCTTTAGTGATGAAGATTGGGCTTGCCTCAGTGAACTCATTGGCCCTAGAAACAAGAAGTAGTGTAAAGAGTCTAACCTCCCCCCATTTTCCTTCTAACTTTCTTTTTCTCCTACCTAGTGCTGTGTGATTAAAGGGGATTAGAATGGAATAAGATTGGAAGGGTTGTAGATATAAGAAGTCAATAAAAGAGCCCAAAACATCATTGATACAAGTGGTATTGAATGTGGGGCTTGGTATAATGGAAAATCTGGGTTCTAATGCAGTGGAAGAGATGGCTGGATATTAAGAATGGATATTCTTTTTAGGACATCAGCAAAAAGTTTATTATAGCTGCTTCTACTACCTGCTTCAATTTCCTAAAAAGATAATTTCTATCTCCTCCTCCCCTTTTTTCTTCCGATTTTTCGTTTCAAAAATGGCAAGAATGTCTGAACAATTGAAAAAGTTTCAAGTGGATATGGAGGTGAAAACCAGAAGTGTCACTCTATTCTCTCATTTTTGAAATGGCTGGAGAATTGGCTGTGCAGCTGGAGAGAATATGGGTAGAGGTGGAGGTCTTGTAAAGCAAATAGCATAGAAAACGAACAACAAAAGGATTCAGACCTGGTAATTGAGAAAAGGAGTTTCATGCGGGGGTAGGGGAAATGAATAAAAACATCAATGTTTATGTTGTTTTGTTTGCCCTTTTGTTTTATTTTGGAATTTTTTGATTTCTTTTATATGTTGTAACTGTTGGTTGGTGAGATATATTTGGAAATAGAGAAAAAAAACATAAATTGGAGTGAGTAGGAAGTGGAAGGAATGTGAAAGTAGTTGAAGGAGGAGAAAATAATATTTTATAAAAATTTAATGAAAAGTTTCTGTGTGTTTGTGTCTGTGTGTGTTCTGTGTGTTAGTGTCACTAGTAATTGAACATAGTCACATCAATTTCCTCCCAGACATGATATATGAAGAACACAAGATCACAGTGGAGATATTCCTAAACAAATAGCACAGAAAATTTGTAATACTAACCTTTAAACAATTAATTTGAATGTCATCAGAAAAAAAAAAATGACATATACCACTTAAAAATATTAAAATATTGAGACTATGAAATACTTGGGTAATCGTTCTAGATTAAAGAAGCCTAAAAAAGACAACATGTATGTATGTATGTACGTAGTAGTATGTATGTATACTCTAGGTTTTATTTCCCTCCCAGTCTGCCTTCCAACTGTTTCAGATCCCATACTTCCTCCCAAACATTGCCTCCACCAGGATGTCCCCACCCTCCACTCCCCACCCCCACCAGACCCTGTGGTTGAATTAGGGAAAACCTGGAGGAAGCAGAGGAACCCTGTAGGAGGGCAACATTCTTAAATATAAAGTGTGGATCTTGGTTGGAACCTAGCTCAAACTAAAAGAATTATTATTTTGTTTATTTCCCATAAACAACATTATTAAGAAACTAGCCACAATTATTGGAATAAATAATATATAATATCATTTTGTAAGATTCTTTTATTTACTCCCATCAACCCATCCTACTCCTATATTAAATTTCACACTGAAGGATGCAAGGGGTGTTGCTTTTTTTATATTTCAAATAAAGTTGTTCCTGCTCTGTGCCTTTTTTTTTCAACCATTAAGAGCCTCAAACCATTATATCCTTGAAATCATAAGCCCAAAGTGAACATTTTCTTTATTTGCCTTTACCATGGTCTTATTACTACAAAGAAAAATAACAAAGATTGCTGTCATCTTAAAAGTTTCAACATATGTGAAGTATATATTGCTAAATAGACATTTTATTTTTATTTTGTACTATATATATAACATACTTTCTTTAACAGATTTTTACTTTCATGAAGAATTTTCTAATAACATTAGGAATAAATAAAGTGTTATCTTAATTAAAAAATAATGGACAAACAAATATTAAGAGAACCACAAAGATAAACAAAATTTTACATCTCTAATATAAAACATCTAATAATTGACTTTGCTATTATTTCTAAATCTTAAAATTAAAATATTTTTTATTTATCTATTAATCATACATTTTTATTTTATTTATTAAAACTATAGATTTTATTTCCTCCCCACACTTTCCCCTGTCCACCCTCCGACTGTTTACATTCCATACCTCCAATCCCACACCCCTGTCTCCATGAGGAAGTTCCCACCCTCCAGACCCCAATCCCCACCTGACCTCTAAATTCCCCTGGGGCCTCCAGTCTCTTGAGGGTTAGGTGCATCATCTCTGATTGAACACAGACCCAGCAATCCTCTGCTGTATGTGTTGGGGGCCTCATATCAGCTGGTATGCCCTGCCTTTTTGTTTGTCCAGAGATATCTCAGAGGTCCAGATCAATTGACACTAGCTACTGGTCCTCTTACAAGATCACCCCTCCTCCCAGCTTCTTTCAGCTTTTCCCTAATTCAACCACAGGGTTAGCAGCTTCTGTCCATTGGTTAGGTACAAATATCTGCATCTGATTCAGGCAGCTTGCTAAATGGTCCGGGGCCAGTCATGATAGGTCTCTTTTTTTGAGTGCTCCATAGCTTCAGTAATGGTGTCAGGCCTTGGGACCCCCCCTTAGCTGGATCCCACTTTGGGCCTGTCACTGGACCTTCTTTTTTCTTCACACCCTCTCCATTTCCATCCCTGTATTTCTTTCAAACTGGAACAAATTATGGGTCATTTTTGGGATTGTAGGATGTCACCCCTCCCTCATTTGATGCCTGCCCTTCCTGCTGGAGGTGAGGTCTATCAGTTCCCTCTCCCCTACTGTTGTGCATTTCATCTAAGGTACCTCCTTTTTGAGTCCTAAGAGTCTATCACCTCCCAGGTCTCTGTTCCACTCAAGAGGGTCCCCACAACCTCCTATCTCCCGAGGTTGCACGTTTCCATTCTTTCTGCTGGCCTTCGGGACTTCAGTACTCTCTCCCTCACCCAATACCAGATCCACTCCCCTCTCTCCAAACCCCTGTCCCACTTTCCCTCCTCAGTACCTCCTTCCCTCCCTGCTTTATGCTTCTTTCTTCTCCCTCAACAGTCAGACTGAGCTGTCCTCATTTGGGCCCCTTCAGCAGCTGTTGACCTCTTTGAGGTCTGTGGACTGTACTTTGGGTATTCTGTTCTTTTTTTTTTTTTTTTTTTTGGCTAATATGTTGGGCCGTGGGAGGGCCTGGAACCCTGAGATACAGGTGTTTGGCCATACCTCCCAAACCCAAGCCCCTGATCCGCAGTCTCCATTCAACCTATAAAATCAGTCAGATAAAACACAGGTAAGGGGTGCGGCTAAGAGCCCTCTGCCTTGAGATTGCATATTAATGAGGCTGGGGGACATAGCTAATTTTCTCCTCCTAGTCCCACCCCTTTTCAATAATAAGGAAGCTCCTCCTGGTGTTTGGCGGGGAGCGCACTTCATCTAGATTCAACTTTCTCGCCAATAAAACTGCTTCTTGGAAACTCAGTCCACGTGTCTTCTCCTGGCCTGCTTCTAACATCTGAGACTCCAAACCGGTTCATCCATGTGGGACCTACCATGTCGCAGGAAAAGCCCCAGTCCGCAGACTCTACCTAGCCGGTCCACAGGACTCCACCTCCACTGCCACATCAGCCCGTGGGCCACCACCACTGCTGCGCAGGAGGCCTGGGGACAGGGCCGCCCGCCCGCGTCGTATCCCACACTAATAATCACTTATTAGTGCAAATATTATAATTTTTCATACTGTTAATCCCATGTAACTTTATTTTATTAATAATCAATTCCCAAATCTCATCTAATTTGTATTTTTCTTTCATATGGAAAAATAAATTGAAGGAATAACTTTTTTCTTTCTTATAATTCATACAATGTTGTTATAAGAAACCCAATCATTGGATCCAGAGAGATGGTTCAGCTGTGAGGAACACTCATTGCTTTTACAGTCAGAGTTCCATTTCTTACCATCTTTAACAGGCAGTTTACTAGTACCTGTAATTCTAGTTTGAAGGACACCCAAAATCCAATGTTTACTTCAGCTTTCATGGGCACTACTAAGACACAGACATACAGATAAACACACACACAGACAGACACAACACACACAAAGACATATACACACAGACAGACTGCCACACAAACACACACATACACACACAAACACACACACAAAATAAATAAATTCATCTCCATTAAAGAAAAATAAACCTTTCTGGTCTGCACAGGGGAACCGAGCAGTCATGGGATGCCAGCTCTGCAGCCAATAGCCCAAAACCCAGAAGAGGCAGGACTCCCAGGAGATCTAACATACCCAAGAGCTCTAACACACACAGGATCATAGGATAATAGTTTCACAGGATCTCAGGAGCTTGGTTACGCCAGGATTTCAGGATCCCAGAAGCAGCCAGACTCCCAGGATGTCTTACTCTAGATCTCAGGATCACAGAGAAACTGAACTCTGAGAGTTCTGACATAACCAAGATAACAGGACAGACAGACTCAGTCAAGACAGTGACTGAAGGTAGCACTAGAGATAACTAGTGGTGAAAACAAGCACAAGAACATAATCAAGAGAAACCAAAGTTACTTCCCATCATCAGAACCTAGTTTTCCCAAACATATCAAGTCCTGAATAGCCATGACACCAGAAAAGCAAAACTCAGATTTAAAATCACTTCTCATACTGATGATAGAGGACTTTAAGAAGGACACAAATAACTCCCTCAAAGAAATGCAGCAGAACACAAGTAAACAGGAAGAATCTTGTAGTAGAAGAAATTATTTAAACCACCAAATTTGTTGCGGTAAATCTCCTACCTGAATGAGACCAGTAAAAGAAAACACAACTCAATAATTATGATACAAATAGCATACCTAGATTGGGCAGATTTACCACTACCCTACTCTAATCCCCAGCTATGAGATCCCTTATAACTTGCGGTTCATCCAGGCCGCGAGGTTGTCCTTCCACCTCTGGCTCTGGCTCCTCCGTCATCGGCTTCCTTCCACCACTGGCTTCCTTCTGCCTCTTCTTCTGCTTCTCCCTTTTATATCGAATTCCTCTCACTCTCTCCTCCCATAAGCCTTTTTGTCCGCCTCCCCATCTACTTCCCAATCTCTGGCTCTAGCCTTTATTTTACAGGTTTTAATAGAACAGAAGGTTTACAAGATGTCATCTGTGTACAGATTCAATCATCCTCTGCAGTCCCTCCCAGGAAAGTGAAACTAGGATCACAATACAAGGCTGAGGCTATTCACAGGGAACTAGGATCATCATACAAGGCTGAGGCTATCCACAACAGAATTCTTTAAAGAGGAAACACAACAATGCCTGTAAAAATTACAAGAAAAAACCAACCAAACAGTGAAGGAATTGAACAAAACAATCAAAGAAATATAAACAAAGATAGAAACAATAAGGAAATCAAAAAGGTAGAGTACCCAGGAGATAAAAAAAACTAGGAAAGAGATCAGGACTCATGAATACAAGCATCACCAACAGGATACAAGAATAGGAGAGAAAATCTCAGGGGCAGAAGTTACCATAGAAAATGTTGACACAACTGTCAAAGAAAATACAAAATGCAAAAAAATTCCTATCCCAAAACATCCAGGAAATCCAGGACACAATGAGAAGACCAAATCTAAGGATAATAAGTATAGAAAAGAGTGAAGATTTCCAACTTAAAGGGCCAATAAATATCTTCTACAAAATTATAGAAGAAAACTTTCTTAACCTAAAGAAAGAGATGCCTATGAACATACAAGAAGCCTACAGAACTCCAAATAGACTAGATCAAAAATGATATTCCTCCCATCACATAATAATTAAAACACCAAATGGACAAAACAAGGAAAGAATATTAAAAGAAGTAAGGAAAAAGGGTCAAGCAACATATAAAGGCAGACCTATCAGAATTACACCAGACTTCTCACCAGAATCTATAAAAGCCAGAAGATCCTAGTCAGATGTGTTACAGATCCTAAGAGAACACAAATGCCAGCCCAGTTTATTATAACCAGCAAAACTCTCAATTAACATAGATGGCCAAACCAAGATATTCCACAGCAAAACCAAATTTACACAATATCTTTTCACAAATCCAGCACTACAAAGGATAATAGAGGGAAACCTCCAACACGAGGAGGGAAATTATACCCTATAAAAAGCAAGAAAGTAATCTTCCAACAAACACAAAGAACAATAGCCACACAAACATAACTCCACCTCTAATAACAAAAATAACAGGAAGCAACAATCACTTTTCCTTAATATTTCTTAACATCAATGGACTCAATTCCGCATTAAAAAGACATAGACTAATGGACTGAATACAAAAACAGGACCCAACATTATGCTGCCTACAGGAAATGCACCTCAGTGACAAAGACAGACACTACCTCAGAATAAAAGTCTGTAAAATAATTTTCCAAGCAAATGGTCCCAAGAAACAAGCTGGAGTAGCTATTCCAATATCAGATAAAATCAACTTTCAACCTAAAGTTATCAAGAAAGATAAGGATGACACTTCATATTCGTTAAAGGAAAAATCAATGAAGATGAAGCCTCAATTCTGAACATCTATGTTCCAAATGCAAGGCTATCCACATTCATAAAAGAAACTTTACAAAAGCTCAAAGCACACATTGCACCTCAGACAATAATAGTGTAAGACTTCAACAACCCGACTCTCATCAATGGACAGATCATGGAAACAGAAATTAAATGGAGGCACAGTAAAACTAAGAGAACTTATGAACCCAATTGATTTATCAAATATCTATAGATCATTTCATCCAAAACCAAAAGAATATACCTTCTCCTCAGCACCACATGGTACCTTCTCTAAAATCAAAAATATAATTATTCACAAAACAGGCCTCAAAAGATACAAGAAAATTGAAATAATTCCATGCATCCTATCAGATCACCACTGACTAAGGCTTGTCTTCAATAATGATAAAGTCAATGGAAAGCCCACATACACGTGGAAACTTAACAAAGCTCTACTCAATGATAACTTGGTCAGGGAAGAAATAAAGAAATAAAGAGTTTTTAGAATCTGGTGAAAATGAAGACACATCTTACCAAAACTTTTGGGACACAATGGAAGCAGAGCAAAGAGGAATATTCATAGCTCTAATTGCCTACAAAAAGAAATTGGAGACAGCATACACTAGCAGCTTGAAATCACACCTGAAAGCTCTAAAACAAAAAGAAGCAAATACCACCCAGGAGGAGTAGATGTCAAGAAGTAATCAAACCCAGGGCTGAAATCACCTAAGTAAAAACAAAAAGAACTATACAAAGAATCAACAAAACCAGGAGCGATTTCTTTGAGAAAATCAACAAGATAGATAACCCCTTAGCCAGCCTAAACCAAGGGCACAAAGACAATATCCAAATTAATAAAATCAGAACTGAAAAGGAAGACATAACAACAGAGACTGAGGAAATTCAAAAAATCATCAGATCCTACTACAAAAGCCTATACTCAACAAAAGTGGGAAATCTCAATGAAATGGACAATTTCCTAGACAGATAACTAACACCAAAGTTAAATTAGGATCAGATAAAACATCCAATTATTCCTATAACCCCTAAAGAAACAGCAGAAGTCATTAAAGTCTATCCACAAAAAAAAAAAAAAAAAAAAAAAAAAAAAAAAAAAGCCCAGGACCATATGGTTTTAGTGCAGAATTCTATGAGACCTTCAAATACTAATTCTCTATAAACTATTCCACAAAATGGAAACAGAAGGAACACTACCCAATTTGTTCTGTGGAGCAACAATTATGCTCATTCCTAAAACACACAAAGACACAACAATGAAAGAGAACTTCAGACCAATCCCCTTATGAATATCAATGCAAAAATACTCAATAAAATTCTTGCAAAACGAATCCAAGAACACATCAAAACAATCACCCATCATGATCAAATAGGCTTTATCCCAGGAATGCAAAATGGTTCAACATAAGGAATTCCATCAATGTAATCCATTATACAAACAAACTCAAAGGAAAAAAAAAAAACACATGATCCTCTTATTAGATGCTGAGAAAGCATTTGACAAAATTCAACACTCCTTCATGGTAAAAGTCTTGGAAAGAACAGGAATTCAAGGCCCCCAACTAAACAGAGTAAAACAATATACAGCCAATATACAATAGCAAACATGAAATTAAATGGAAAGAATCTTGAAGCAATCCCACTAAAATCAGGGACTAAACAAGGCTGCCCACACTCTCCCTACCTATTCAATACAGTACTGGAAGTCCTACCAAGAGCAATTAGACAACAAAACGAGATCAAATACAAGGTTCTGGAAAAGCTGTCACAGATTTCTTGAAAAGATTAGTTTCAGTTGAAAGCAAAAACCTGTCAGACCGTGATGCCAGCCAGGTGTTAATAGAGACATTGACTTTCAAAAATGCAGATAATTGATTTTAAGAGTTATTAGACCATGAAAGGTATAAGCAGTGCAGATGGACGAGTAGATAAGAGACACAACTGATATTGTCTCTCACTAGCATTATGTCAATATCATAAAAGAAGCTATAGCTATATTTCTTAGATATCAAAATGCCCGATGTTTTAATTGAAGTGAATTCAGACATTTACAAGGAAACTGGGAGGATCATAACCTCAAAGCTCTAAATGTCCTGTGAGATAACTATGAGAAATCTGATATGCCAAAGAAGCAAACAAGCCATTTCTGGTGGCAATGTGTTCTCTAAAAGAAGGCCTAGTCTTAGCTGGTTATGTATAAACTAGGGTGAGGGAAGTCATTGGACTAATGAATACATATCCAGGAGGGACATATAAGGTAATCTCTTTCCGTTGGGAAATTAAATGATGGGTCTGCCAGCTCAAGGCCCTGCAGGGAAACAAACAAACAAGGGTCATTTCTCTCTGGTCAGCCAGGAGGTAACCAGTAGACAGAAAAAACACAAGTACTGCTGATTTCATGCATACTACTGAAGGTAGAGTTACTTTAGACTTTGCTATAAATAAACCTCCTAGCCACAAAAATTCAATGTTATAAAATAACTACTGTTATTTGTGGTTCTTTGCCTTTAGGAGCAGTAGGAATGAACTTGGGAAGAACTGGATTAATTTTCCAAGGATTCATTGTGCATCCAGGTATTAGAGATGGGACATTCAAGGAAGAAATTAAAAATTATGGCAAAAAAGTTGAAAAGTAACACAGGGGATATATTTCTCAACTACTACTGTTTTCCTGCATTAAGGAAAAGCTGCTCTAGTAGATAGAACGGGTGGATGTGGTATATTGGAAAATATGTGTCCTCAAAAACTGTGGTTAACCAACTGGCCATAATTAAAATTGCAAGTGAATGGTAAAGTAGAATTTATCCTTGGCCGGGCAGTGGTGGCACACACCTTTAATCCCAGCACTTGGGAGGCAGAGGCAGGCAGATTTCTGAGTTGGAGGCCAGCCTGGTCTACAAAGTGAGTTCCAGGACAGCCAGGGCTACACAGAGAAACCCTGTCTCAAAAAACCAAAAAAAAAAAAGAAGTTATCGTTGATACAGAAGCTGATGTGACTATCATTTCCTCCAAATCCTACAATTCAGAATGGCCAGTTCAGTAAGGTCATACATGGTTTAAAGGAATTGGTAAATTATCTCAAATAAAACAAAGTGTAAAGTAGGTTAAATGTGTGGGACCAGAAAGGCAAACTGGGAAGTTGAGACCTTATATGGCTGCTATACCCATAAACTTATGGGGAAGGGATCCTTTACAGATGCTCCTGGGAAAGGTATTGATAATGTGTCATCAAAAACAATCACAAGATTTTCCTACCTTCCAAACACAGAAAATTCCAGAGATTGATTTTTCAAATTTATAGGCAGGGAGCTACTGCTGAAATAACAGCACTATCCCTAAAATGGTTAAATGACAAGCCTGTGTGGGTAAAGGAGTGGATCAGCTAGTGCAGAAGCAGCTAGAGGCTCAAAATATAGAAGAGTCTACTAGTTCATGGAATTCCATGGTTTTTGTTATTAAAAAAAGGTAAAAGAAAAGGAAAAAAGAGGAAAACAAAGGATATTAAATGATTTAAGAGTGGTGAATACAGCAATTCAATCAATGGGTGCTTTACAGCCTGGAATTCCTTTACTTTCTGTATTAGCTAAGTTATATCCTATGATAGTAACTGATTTAAAAAATATATCTTTTACATAATCCCTTTGAATGAACATGATAGAGAAAAGTTTGCTTTCACAGTACCTACTAATAATGATAGTGATCCAGTAAAGAGATAGCTGGAAAGTTGTTTTCAAAAGAAATGTTAAATAGTCCAACTTTATGTCAATATTTTGTGTAACAGCCATTAGAAATACCTTATAGGCAATTTCCTCAATTTATTATTTCTCATTATATGGATAATTTGTTGCCTAATTCTTACTTAGTTTTTTTTTTTCTTTTAGAGAAAATGTTTAAGGAAATACAAAAATTCTGTCATGCTTGGGTAACAGATTGCTCCTGAAAAATATAATGAGCAGATTATATTAACTATTTGTGTTGTAAAGTAAGTCAACAAAAAATTGATGATGAAAGATACAGACATGCAGAAATCAGTAGCAAATACTTAATTTTTAATATTTAATGGGAAATATTAATTAGATATGGTCTATATTTGGATTAACTACTCACAAGTTAATCAAGTTGTTTTCAAATTATGAGGAGATTCAGACTTAAATATTCTAAGATGGTTAACAGCTGAAGCAGAAAGAGAGTTAACTCTGGTAGAACAGAGACTGAGATGTATGTATGTATTGAATTGATCCTATGCTTGATTGTATTTTATATAATTTGCCTTCAACTAATTCTCCTACTGGGCTCATTATGCAAAAAAAAAAGAATATTATAGAATAGATTTTCTTAATGCATAAGCAAAGTAAAAAATTAAAGACTTACATAGAAAAGGTTTCTGAATTAATCATAAAATGTAGAATAAGACTATGTCAATTGTTAGGAACCGACTTGGCTGAAATTGTGGTGGCTCTGATTAATGCTGAGATTACATCGTTACAGATAATCAATGAAAATGGACAAAGAGCTTGCAGTAACCATTTGGGAGAAATTAACAACGAATATCCTAAAAGCCAGCAGCTGCAGTTTATATAAAAAATGCTAATTAGTTTTTCCCAATATTGTAAAGAAAACACTAATTTCTGAAGCAGTATTTTATCTCACACCTGAGATTAAAACAAAAACATATTTATATGACACAACTGGATTTTTAAGGAAACCAACATTCTCACTGCATTTTCCTCTTTTAGTCCCCCAAATGAATGGTTCTCTAACATTTATAAACTATATAAAATAAAAAACAATTATGAAAAATATCAGGTAAAAATTGTATTTACAATATCTACTCCTTTTGCATTTGGTAACCTTGAAAAAAGTACTCCACTGTCTATCCTGTCTTGATGAGTGCAAAAGTCTGTTCCTAAACCACTTTTTTATCATAACTTGCATTTCTCAACCTAAAAACATTTTATGGACTCTAAAACTTTTTCTTAGATCCTAAAAACTTATGCTTTTATGTTTCTAATATTTAATATAGAAAAGTGAAAGACTATAACTATCTAGTCTTCAATTCTATCAGAGATCTGAGGAAGATAAATATCACTTGAGTAAAAGGGAAATGCAGAGCAAGCAGCTTCTGAAACTATAAAAATGACAAAGACTGTTGGCGATCTGACAGCCATAGAATATTCCTCTGTATTGTTTAGGTATCCAACAGGTCCACAATATGACAGAGTTTTCTGTGAAGCAGGAATATTGAAGGATTTGCCCCCCTTTCTCTGAAAAATTGGGCAGTGTGCATCCTGTGCAGTTTGGACAGCCTCCTATCACCAGTGGAAGTAAGGTCTGTATTTTGCCCAGTTGCCATCTTTGCAAGAATTGTAGAAAACTCTAGGTCCAGAAGTTCTTTGGTGCCCAACATCTTCTTTGGAATAAAATAGAGGTTTGCCATGTTTTGTAGATCTCTGGAGTGTTTAAGGACCATCTATCTATTAAAGTATATCTGAATAGAGAAACATTGATTATTTCGAGATATTTACTTTCAGCTTATCTTTGAAAACACATATAGGAGTCTAAATACAGTTTATTTCTGTAATTAACTAAGTCAGTATCTAACATGACTACAAGTAAGATCATTTATACATGACTAATTCTGAATTTTCCCAATTTGCAACAGTAGCTTTCATAAGACTAGTACTTTACATTATATTTTTAAATGAGTTGCATATATACAATACATTAAGCAAGAGTTGAAATCAAGTTACAGTTTGTTTTAGCAAATACAACCTTAAATATATATCAAAAATCCATATCAATATAAAATCTAGGAATTTTTTATTGCATTGTAGTCTAATAAAATAGTTACAATAATCAAAAAGTGAAGAGATTAACCATGCTCTAAGGAGGAATTGATAACACAGATTTGAGGTGGTCATAAGGAAAGTGCAAAGACGGTGGACATGGGAGGAATGGGAGGTGATTATGATCAAGATGCGGTATACAAAATCCCCAAATCATTAATAAAAATGTTAAATTGTGAAGAATAGACAAAGGACACGTGACAATAAATGCTGGTATGGATATGAGAAAAGGAGAACACTGATTCATTGATGGAAGGATTGAGCCACTAAGAAAATAAGTGTAGAGGCTCCTCAGAATGTTAGAAATAGGGATATGGAGACATGATACAGTGGATAAGAACAATAGCTCCTCTTCCTGAGATCACAGGTTTGATTCCCAACTCTCACATGATGGCTTACAACCATCCATAAGTCAAGTTTTGGATTCAAGGCCATACACAGGTACTAGTCATACAAATTTACTCATATATAAATGCAGGCATAAATATGAATATAATACATAATATATTTATATTTCATGTCCATTTCTTCGCTATGCACAATAGTAAAGAATGGAAACAGCCTAGATAGCCATCAACTAATGAATCAATGCTTAAAATATTATAATTTACATAATGGAATATTATTCATCTTTTAAGACAACTGAAATTGCATGTAAATAGATTCAGCTAGAAATATTCACTCTCAGTGAGGCAAAATAGAACCAGACAGACAAAATGTTAGAAATTAGTAATGTTAGAAGGTCTTCCTAAGCTGTAAACTGTGTTCTTTACTCTATGTGGATGCTAGATTTCAACCTTTAGATATATGTAGTTTAATAGGAGTCCAAAAAGTAGCTGCAAAGGCAGTAAGGAGCCGTGGGGTAGGTATTGATTTAAGGTTGACAAAATGCAAGTAATATTAAAGAAGGATTGGCAGTAACAGAGCAAGAAGGTTTAAGTGAATATGGACAGGCAGCATAAAAGAAAAGTTATGAGGAAGAATAATATCAACTAATATAAAACATTTTTACAAAGGAAAATGGTCTCCTACAATGTAAGACAAATACTTCCTAAAATATGCACATATATGTTTTGGGGGGCGATCCTTCCTTCCTTCCTTTCTTTCTTTGTGTTGTTGTTTTTATGCTGCGGCTGTACTGGAACTCATGATGTATAACAGGCTGACCTCAAACTCAGAGAGATCTGCCTGCCTCTGTCTCCAAAGTGCTGGTTTTAAAGCCAGGTTCATATACTTTTATTAAAACAAGCTTAAATTGAGTAATTTTAGAAGAGAAAGCCTATGACTTTCTCAGATAACATTGTTTATCAAATAAAACTCTCAGTGCTGACAATGGCTTACCACTTTTGGAGCTGTTAGTCAACTTGAGTCCCACAAATTCCATAGCATTATACACTATGGAATTACATAGCATTGCCATTTCTCTTGGTTACCATTCAGAATTGATGGCAAGGACCCATTGTGGCAGACACCACATACATGTGTCATAGAACATGGAGAAAACAAATTAGTATTGATATGAAAGATTCACACCTACAGAATAATTTTAGTAATGTTAGAAGGTATTCCTAATCTGTAAACTGTGTGACCAATGATAATTAGTAGCCTGGCAAAATATTACCACTCTCTCCATAATAACACAAATAATATAGGAAAATCAACCACTTTATGATTGGATTTAAAATTCACTTTACAACACAGAACTTTTGCCTGGCACTGTAAATGAGGACAAGAACAGATATCTAGGTAGATCATAGGTACTATGGAGAGACATAATACTGATATTATACTAAAGGAACACAGTATTAAACTCGTCCTCAATGACTCATTATACATATAAACAAGAGCATCTCTTGACCTTGATCAGAGAAGCTTGTCTTTGCAGTATATAGTGATTATCAAGAAATCTACAAGTTAACATAAAAAATATGAAATTTGAGTGTGCCATCACCTGCATGAGACATCTCTATCATATTGATAATCATAAGGCTCCGAGATCATTTCAGGAGATGAGGTAGTAAGACTTTAATCACTAGCCGTAGTGAATGACTACAGGAAATCTGTTTTCCAGACAAAACAGCCAGGTTTCACATGAATCAAAAGAATCTGAGACTGTGTGTATTCATGAGGTCTATATATTAAATCAAACCAGCACCTTTCATCTTTTACTTCTACCCTATCCCTGTTAGTTTTTGAGATCTGAAGACTCTCAGACATATATTCTACCTAGGACTACCAGATTAGGCTGGGACTCAGTAGGCAGAATTTATTTTTCTTTCTGTCTCTGTCCTGCTTTCACCAGACTTATCCTTAGTTCTCCTCCAGCTAAACAGTAGGAAATCTTCTTCCCAGTCCAACTTGATCCCCTGGGGACACTGTTTCTCAGAGTAGAAAATGATCCTCTTAGTTCTTTATAATGATCCTCCAGCCTTTTCCTTTTTAGAGATTTCCATTCCTTTCTGATTCACAAAAACACTCTCTACCAATGGTCCCACATGTATCACACTTGGCTAAGATGCAGAGTGGACAATAATCAATGAATAGAACACAAATACAATAAAACAATACCAGATAACTTTTAAACATCATAACTCTATATGATAGATACCAGTGCTAAAACAAAATCACAGACAGCTAAGACAATATGATTCCTCCAGAAGTCACAAACCCCATTACAAGTAGGTCCTGAGAAAAATAGTTTAACTGAAACTCAATATAAGGCCTTCAAAATATCAATTATGTATTCATTATAAGGACTTTTAAGGTGATATAAGTAAATGCATTATCAGAAAAACACAAATAACTGTTGATTGAAATAAAAATAAATCTAAAATATGGAAGTAGAATTTAGCAAGGAAATAGAATCACTATATATGCACAAGACATGGTACAGACCCATGTAGGCCCTGTGCTTGCTGCTTCAGTCTCTATGAGTTCACATGTGTCTTTCTTAGTTTATTCAGAGGGTCCTTTTCTCCTGATGTCTTCTATCTCCTTTGGCTTTTCCACCTTTTCCTCCTCCACTTCTTTGAGGATCCCTGAGCTCTGAGGGCACAGATTTAATGGAGACCTCTCATTTACACTCTCTCTGTATAATGTGTGGCTGTGGATTGCTGCATCTGTTCTTGTCTGCTACAGTAAGAAGCTTCTCTGATGATGAATGAATAATGCCCTGATCTATGAGTATTAGTAAAATATCATTGTGAGCCATTTTATTGATAATTGGTTTTGGAATAACAGTGTTTGATTTTAGCTAAAGTCTCTTAGCTATCTAGCTTTTGCTTCTTAGTCACCAAGCAGTGCCATGTATGGCTTCTATCTCAGGAAATGTGTCTTATATAAAATCAGACACTGCTTGAATAGTCCCACAACTTCTATCCAACAATTGTAGTAGCATATCTTACAATCAGAACATAATTAAAATTACCAGCAGACTAATAATCATAAGTCAAAGAACTCTTGAGTATGAAAGGGACTACATCTCTGATTCATTTTCATGTTCTTGGGACCCTTTTCCTTTTGTTGGGTTGCCTTGTCCAACTTCAATATAGTGACTTTTTGCTTTATCTTATTACCTTCTATTTTGTCACACAGATTGTAATCTCTGATAAGCCAGTTGTTTTATAATGAGAAACAAATATGGTAGATCCAGAAACACGAGGAAGTGGAGAGAAACAAGGAAGGGGAAACTATACTCAGGATATATTGTATAAGAAACAGATCTATTTTCAATAAAAGAAAAATACTTTATAATATTAATATTTGTGAACATGGGATGAATCCCAAGTTTTATAGTTTTCCAGATTTCCAGGATATTTTATATCAAAAACTTTTAAGATTTTCCATTTTCTTTGACCAATATATAAATTTGTTATATTGTATCTTCTATGCCTGAGATCTTTTTTTTTTTGGAAATTTTTTATTGGAAATATTTTTTTTACATTTCAGATGTTCTCTCCTTACCCCATTTCCCCCCTCCCTCCCAGGAACACACTATCCCTTCCCCCCTCCTCCTGCCTCCACGTTGGTGTACCCCCTTCCACCCTCCCCTGTACCTCATCTCCCCACCCTCGAGTATGCCCCCCCCACGACGTCCAGCCTTCATGGGACCAAGGATCTCTTCTCCCACTTATATATAGCTCCCTTGCATATATAGCTGGAGCCATGGGTCCCTCCCTAAGTGCTCCCAGGCTGGTGGATTAGACCCTGGGGGCTCTGGTTGTTTGGGATTGTTTCTTTCCTCATGGTGTCTCGAATCCTCTCAACTCCTTCAGCCTTCACTCTATCTTCTTCATTGGGAACCCCATGATCAGTTTAATGGTTAGCTGTGAGCATCTGCCTCTGAGTATGTCAGACTCTTGCAGACCTCTAAGGAGAAAGCTATATCAGGCTCTTGTCAGCGTGTACATCCTGACATCCACATCAACCTCTACCTTTGGTGACTGCACATAGGATGGATATCCAGGTGGAATAGTCTGTAGACGGTCCCTACTTCAGTTTCGGTCCTGCACTGTGTCTCCATATTTGCACCCTTGAGTATTTTGTTACTCCTTCTAAGAAGGACTGAAGGCTCCCCTATTTGGTCATCATTCTTCATGAGCTTTATGTGGTCTGTGAGTTGAATCTTGGGTATTGCCTGAGATCTTCATTTCCATTTTTTTTTATCCTGTTGCTGATGCTATAGTTCCTGTACTCTTTTCTGGGTTTTCCATCCCCAGGGTTGTCTCCATTTTTGTTTTCTTTATTGTTTCTATTTCCATTTGTATATCTTGAACAGTTTTATTAATCTCCTTCACCTGTTGATAGCATTTTCCTGTATTTTTAAGGGATTTGTGTATTTCCTCTTTAAAGTTCTCTATCACATTCATAAGATGATATATAATGTCATAATCTTGTTCTTCAAGACTGTAATCATATGTAAGCTTACATATATGTAAGTATATCCAGGGCTTGCTGTAGTAGGAGAGGTGTGTTTTGATGGTACTTTGTTGAACTGGCTTTTGTTGATTGTGTTCTTGTGCTAGCCTTTAGCCATCTGGTTGTCTCTGGTGTTGGCTTTTCTGGTAGTCTCTGGGAGTAGTAAGACTCTGAGACTAGTTGTTTAGGGTGTCCACAGGCCTCCCAAATGCAGGATAGGATGTGAAGTATTGATCCTCAACTGCAGGTAGATTTGTGGACCAGAAAACAGAGCTGGTTTTCATAGATAAGAGCACACCTCCTAGGAAGCAGGCAGAACTCTGGAATGGTAAGTGGGGAGCCAATCAGCAATTGCAGGTAGAGATGTAGACTGAAATGGAGATGGATCTCTGAAAGGATTGGGTAGACCTCAAGGCTTATGGGCTTGCTGTTCTCCAAGCAGGTGTGGGATTCGGGCATTGGTGCATCATCTGGTTGTCCTGTGTAAGAGCAGGCCTCTCCAGAGACAGGTAGAACTGTGTTCTTGCTGGGGGCTACCAATCCATGATTGCAGGTAGAAGGGGGGACAGAAAGGACAGGATAGACCTCACAGCTGCTGGAGTTGATGGTATCCCAGAAGGCAGGAACATGGGTTGTGAGTGTCTTACCTGATTGTACTTGGTGGAAGTTGGGATCTCTGGAATGAGGCAGAGCTGAGGAGCTGGGAGTGGGATACCAATCTTTGATTGCAGGTATAGGTGTGGAGTAGAAAGCAAGTTTTTATTTTCTTTATCAGTTTAAATAGTTTTTGTAGAGTGTTTTACTCTCAATAAATTTATATAATCTGCAATTTGGAAAAAAATAGAATCACTAAAGGAATCCCAAACTGCAATGAAACTGGAAATGGAAAACTTAAAGGTTCAAACAAAAACCTCAGAGTTAAAATTTCCTAATAAAGTGAAATACATAGAAGAGTCAATTTCTAGCCTTGAAGACAAAGTAGAAGAAATAGTTAGCTCAGTCAAATAAATTGCTTGATCTGAAAAAAAAAATCCAGCACAAATCATCTGAGAAATCTAAGACACTATGAAAAGACCATACCTATGGATGATATGTGTAAACAAAGTAGAAGAAACTTAGGTCAAAGGCACAGAAAATATTTTTGACAAAATCAGAAAAAGTATCTCCAATCTAAATAAAGAGATGCCTACAAAGGTACAAAAATCATACAGAATACAGGATAGACAGGTGTAGAAAAGAAATTCCACAAAACATGTAATAATCAAAGCACTACATGTACAGAAAAAGACAGGATATTAAAAGCTTTAATGGAAAAAGATCAAGTCACATATGAAGACAGGCTTATTAGAATAGCATGAGACTTCTCAATGGCTTTCTCTGAGAGCCAGAAGGGACCTTTGCAATGAGTGTTCCACAGGTTCTGAGAGACTACAGGTTACAATCTGGACTACTGTACCATGAAAAACTATCGATTTCAATCAATAGAGAAAAATTTTCAATGATAAAATCAGATTTAAGCAATTTCCACTCACCATTCCAGTACTACAATTAGAAAAGACAAAAACAAAAACATCAGTCTGAAGAGGTTAACTACACATTAGATACAAGGAGTAAATAATTCCAGAATAGATTGGAAAGGGGAGGGGACTTACATATCAACAAAACAATCAATAAACACTATTCATTGACAACTCCAAACATTAAAGATCTCAATTTTTTAAATAAAAGGACTGTTATTAATACATTGATACAGGCAGCACTAAATAGATATTATTGGTTTAAAAATGGATAAATATATTTAAAAACATGAAATTAGGAAGGGGTGGTGATTGTAGGAATAAGGAGGAATTAGAATTAAAATTAAGAAATGTAGGACTCACAGCACGCTATGTTCATGTACGAGATTAATAATATAGATATTTTAAATTAACCTCTGGAAATATGATTTACCTAGACATAATCATTCAACTCTTTCAATTAGTTTTAGAGTTATTAATATTCTATGCCATATGCAATCAAATAACACATTAATAAGACTGATATTGCCCTTTCTTCTTAATTTATATTCAGTTTTGTTATTGTTAGTACCTCACTACTATTTCCTAAATAAGTGATCATTATTTGTGAACTTCTGCTACTTAAAAATATTTCACATCATACAAATCATTAATCTACTCTGTAAATATTTTAGCAAATGATAAAGGCAATGGCTTTTTCTTAGGTCATTTTCGAACTGAGGAGTTAGGATCAGCCTTTTCACTCTCTTTTCCTGCTCCCCTGGAGATCACATATGTGGCTACCAGAGTCACTTCTTTGGACAAGAAGTCTTGATCTTCTGGTTTCCCATCCAGGCCATCCACCCTACTAAAATTTGGTAAGACACCCCTTACATTGAAGTGACTTCTGTAAAATTTATTGCACCATCAACTGACTCCTATGTTTTGGGGTCCTTTTCTGTTTTTAGTACGTGAATATATTTCAACAAGTTCCTCAATAATATCTTCTGCTACATCTTCAGAACCTAGCTGTATGGTTACAAACTAGTGATACTAAATTTTCCAAGAATGCAGAACAATCAAGTAGGATATGAATTACAAAAATATATACCAAATTCCAGTTCATCATCCATACTTGTCTCTGAGGTATCTCATTGCTCCTGTGATATCTGCTCAGCTTTAAGGGTAGATTCATTAAAACACATGTTTATTAAACAGTCGTGTGACTAAAAGTCACTTTTGAAAGTGTCCTACAGTGCAGAAAATAACAACAAAAATCTGATTCAATATTATCATGAAAGTAACCTTGGTCACGGTATATGCAATGAAGATATACAACAGGTTCTCTAGGAGAGCTACTAAAGTTTAAACTGGGTTAATTGTACAGAATTCTGCCACCGTCAGAGCAGGGCTGGAGCTTCTGACCTAGCTGCTTGAAGTTGTCAAATTGTTACTGCAGGTACTGTGGCTACTAGTTATTGTGCCTTAAGCTCAGATTGTTCACTACGCAGGAGCAGGAGCTGCTCAGCAGCTTGAGAACCTAGACACAGGTCTACAGTTCCAAGCAGGAACACCGCCACCAGCATCCCAGAGTTTTCTGTCATCCATGAATGAAGCTGCAGGCAGTTAGGGATCCTCTCCTTCTCAGGTTTGATTGAGTTTTAACTTTATTCATGAAATTTTGTTTCGAGATTTTATCATTTTCCATATTAGTATTAAAGTAAGTGGTGAGACTATCCTTTATATTTTCTTGAACATTCATTTTATTTCATTGCAGTTATATTGGTATAATTTTCATTGTTTATCAGATCTATCTATTAATATTAATGTCTCTAAGTGATTTTGTTATAATCTCTTTTCTCATGTGCTTTGTACTTTAATAATTTATTTTTTAACTTTTAAATTTTCATCATTCAATTTATATCAGTTTGTTTTTTTAATTTTTTTTGCTGTTTAAACATTTTAAGCTGTTTTATTTTTATTATGAATGAGTGCTATGTCTGCATATACACCTACATGGCAGAAGAGAGCAATAAATTTCCATAAAGATGGTCATGAGATACCATGTGGTTGCTGGAAATTGGACTAAGGACCCCTGAAAGAGCAGTCAGTGTTCTTAACTGCTGAGCTACCTCAGCAGCACCTCAATTTCTGATTTTAATATCTGTGTCCTAGACATTGTGGTCATGGTTTGCAGAAGAGGTGGCCATCTTGATTGGTTACTGGACTGTGACCTCAGGATTCTGTTGTCATGGTAATATTCACGTTGTCTCTGTAAGGCCTAGCTTAGGCTGGTCTAACACTTTATCCTTTCCAGGTTACATGTTATTTAGACATCTATAGCCATTAATTAGAAAATAACATTTCTATGACATAAAACTGCAGGATATTAAACTTTTGAGGTAATTTTTCATTTCTTCTGAAACAATTTGCTTTTTTTGCCAATTTATACTTTCTCTTTTCAAGTTGATCTTCTTTATTTTGTTATTATCAATGTAATTTACATAGTTATGAAAACAAATTCCATTCACTTTCTGTTAAACTTTAATATCCTAGCCATTGCCCATTCTAGAACTGGATTGTGACTAACATGTTTTTCTTCTTTACTGTGAAGTGGTAACATCTTGCAAAATTTAACTTTGAGCTGTTCACCTTTCTCGGAACAGGGCATCAGTGTTATCTAAAACTACTCTGGTGAGTTGCTTTTTGTATTGCTACTCTTGGGAGTTTTTACAGAATTTATTTTGTCCTTGGTATATTTATTTTACATGTGTATTGTGGTATGAAAACATATATACTCAGTCATATCTAAGTTGCAATGAATTTCTTTAATGTAGATCATTTTAGATAAAAATATCATTTAACTGGGACTAATTTGAAAATATTAACTTCAACTAGATAATCAATTTATATTCTATATCCTGTTGACTATACTCTTTTTTTTATTCTTAAAAATTCATATTATTTGGCATCTTGAAGTCTAGTCCATTACTAGTACTGTAACAATGTTGAACAGTCAGCAGGAATTGACACTATAAAATCAAGTCCCTTGTCATATTGTAAGATTGGTCATATACTCAGTATTTAAGATTCAGGTTAAACATGGATCATTACATGACATCACTCTAGGTTTACACTTTCTGTACTCCTTTGTTTCTATGAAAAATATACACCTAGAAATTATATGTGAACTTGATTCTATTTTGATTTTCTGTTGCTGAGGTAAACATACTGACCAAACGTTGCTTAGACTACAAAAGGGTTTATGTCAGATTAAACTTTCAGGTAATAGTTACTTAAGGAATTCATAGAAGGAACTCAAGGCAGGCACCTGGAGCATAAGCAGTGGAGAAAGACTGCTTACTGATTTGTTGTTAGACTCATATTTAGATACCTTAATGTGTTCCTCTTTGTCAAAAACTTTTTTTTCATACAATATGTTTCAATCATATTTAATCTCTCTACCTGCTTTCCAGAAGAACCCTCCCTATCCATCTTATTTTGTGTTCCACTTGTAATGTCCCTAAAAAACTATTTTGAATGCCAGATGTTCCTTGATATGTGGTCTTTACTGGAGATTGTTCAACTTATACTCTTAGTGAAATTGTCTCCCTCTTCCAGAAGCTAACAATTTCCAATAGATAAAAGGTAGAGGTGAGATTGTATGTTCACTTCGCTTCGTACTGATATTTTATCTGACTTGAGCTTCTGCAAGTTTTGTGCATGTTATCCAACCTTCAGAGAGTACATGTTAAGCTACCATACTGTGTCCAGAAGACACTGTTTCCTTATCTTCATCCATCAGCTGTGGATCGCATACTATTTTTCTCTTTTCTCTTCCACCATGCTTCATGAGCCTTGGGAGGATGCATTGTTCATATATATATATATACATACACATACATATACATTTGTGTGTGTTTGTGTGTGGTGTGTATGTGTGTGTGTGTGTGTGTGTGTGTGTGTGCATGCGCACTCGCTGAGCTGTCCTTTTATTTTCTTGCACCTTGATCAGTTGTGAGTCTTGGTTTTAATCAGCATCTATTGCAAATAGAATCTTCTTAGATGACAGTTAAGTGATGTATTGAACTATGGGCACAAGATGTCATTAATAAATGTTTTAATACTATGTAACTTTCATTAAGTAATAGTAATACTTATTTTCTATGACTTGTAACCTTTTTAGGTTCTTGGTGTAAAATGCTGCCACATATTGGTTTTATCTTGTGGAGTAGAATAAATAAAAATATAGTTGGTTAGTCCGATGATGTTTCTGCCACTATTAACCAGTGAACATATTTTGTCAGGACATTTATTATTGTCACATAGCTAAGTATAATTGACAATTATTTTCTTCCTCCTGTACTATGCCTAGCACCCTCTAGCACTATGGATATTAGTCATAGAATTAATTTTATAAGCCAGTATCATCTTGGTTCTTCCATGTTCCATGACACTAATGTGTAGTATCCTTATCAATAGGGTCTTAGGTCCAATTCTGAAGGATAACCAAGAGCAACGACAATAGCCTGTTTTGTTAGAGGATATATAGGATCTCATTGACCAACAACTTTCAAAACGATAAACTGTTCATTGCACTGTGTTTTTCTTTTTCTTTTTTTTTTTTTTTTTTTTTTTTTTTTTTTTTTGGTTTTTTCGAGACAGGGTTTCTCTGTGTAGCCGTGGCTGTCCTGGAACTCACTCTGTAGACCAGGCTGGCCTCGAACTCAGAAATCTGCCTTCCTCTGCCTCCCAAGTGCTGGGATTAAAGGCGTGTGCCACAACCGCCCGGCTGCACTGTGTTTTTCATTTGGAAGTTTATGATGTCTAGCAGAGTCATTGTATTCCCATTGTAGGGTTATTCTATTTAAATTCTTTTAAATAAATATATATGTTTAAAGTTTAGAAGCTTCTAAAATTGTAAGTTTCCATTAGCCTTTTTCCCAGTTGTTTGTGTTTTTTACCCTTCCCAATAGATGTTGTTCTATCCTACCTTCTCCTTCACTAACCCAACTTACCACTTCCTGTTCCATTTACTCTCTTTTAATCCAATGCATTTGTCTCCCCTCATTTAGAAGTCATTTCTCACAAACCTTTAGTAAATTTTTGCCATAATCACACATACCTGGAGACTCAAAGTGAAAATCTAAAGATGAGAAGAAATGTACCATCATCTCCTTTCTGGGTCTGGGTTAACTCACTCACAATGATTGTTTCCACAGTCATTCACTTACATGTACATGCCATTATATTTTTTCTTGATAGTTGAATATCATCCTGTTGTGTAAATATATTACAATTTTATTATTCATTTATTAGCTGATGGACATCTAGCCTAATTATATTTTCTGTCTATTGTGAATAAAGCAGCAATGATGAATAGATATCATTAGAATAGAATGTGGAGTCATTGCTATTTACCCAAGAGTCATATGGCTGGACAATATGATAGATCTATGTTTATGTTTCTGAGTATTTTCGACACTTATTGCCATAGTGACTGCACCAGGTTGCAATCTCATCAGCAGTAAATTACTGTCTCTGTTTCCACAAAACCTTGCTACTGCTTGTCATCAGTTGTTTTCTTGATGAAATGAAGGTTGAATTTCATTATTCTCCATGTATATAGCTATTCAGTTTGTCCAGCACAATATGTTGAAAGTGTAATTCACTAAAGCAGTGATTCTCATCCTATGGAACACAACTTTTGGTACTCAAATGAGCCTCTCACAGGGTCAGCAAATTCCATTAGAAAATACAGATATTTACATTTTGATTCATAACAGTAGCAAACAAAAACAATTTTATAAGTGGAGGGTGACCACAACATGAGTAACATTATTAAAGAGTTGCTTTTATAGAATCCTTAGGACTTTTAGAAAAGTTGAAAATCACTGTGAATCTGAAGTGTATTGCTGTATAAGCTGTTAAAAATCATGCAGCTGGAAGTGTATGCATCATAACTTCTATTAATGAATGAATTTTATTTATAAAGTGCTATGTTGGTTTTATAATTATAACTCTGTAATACAAGTCAAAGTTTAGTATGGATAATGGAACCGCCAGCAATACTTCGGTTGTTCAGGTTTCTTTTGTCTATGCAATGATTTTGTATTACCATATGCAATTACATATTGTCTTTTCAATTAATATTAATAAATGTGATGACATTTTATGGAGATTGTGAGGTATCTATTGATTGATTTTTTTTTTTAAGATGGTTGTTTTTACATTATTGTTTCTGTTCATCCACATTCAGGAAAGATATTTCTGTTTTCTGGTATCTTCTGCCATTTCATTTTGAGTGTTTTATATTGTTCTCCTTAGAAATATTTTCACTTTATTGGATAAAATTATTCCAAGAACACTTTTGAATCAATTGTTAATGATATTGTTCCCTAGATTCTTTCTCTGTGCATTTGATTTTAGTATATATAAAGACTATTGAATGTTTATTTGTTAATTTTGTATCCTGTTACTTTGCTGAATGTATTCATCAGCTATCAGCTATAGAAGTTTTCAGGTGCCATGTTTAAGATCTTTTATGTATATAACATCATGTGTAAGTAAAGATATTTTGACTTTTTTCTTTCTGATTTGTATCCCTTTTGTCTTTATAACTTGTCTTATTGTACTACCTAGAACATGAAGAATTACATTCAACAGGAATCTTGTCTTGTTTCTGGTTCAAAAGGAAATGTTTTGGGCTTTTCTGTGAGCCAATTTTGTTATGTTAAAGTATATTCCTTGAATCTCTAGTCTCTCTTAAGACTTTTATCATGAATAGGTATTTTGAATATTATTCAATACAGGGATTTCATTTTCTGATTTTGACTATTTGGTATGCTGTATGTCTCTTGAGTATTGATTTTCAGTTCTTTCCTTTGTGTATGGAAATTTTCTTTTATGATTTCATTGAAAATATGTTCTTCGATTTTGACATGGTACTCTTCTTTTATACCTTATATTTGTAGGTTTGATGTATTTAAATCATTCCAGAGAATCTGTGTGTTTGTTTTCATTTGACATTTTACTGTGCTAAGTGATCCATTTATCCAAAACTTCTATCTTATGATCAAGATATATTCTATATTCCCCCTATTTCAATTTATTTGTGAGGCTTTCCTTTGAATATTTAGTTTTAATTCATGAATATGTTATTTCAAATCTTCTTTTATTTTTGTTCTTTTTCAGAGACTATCTTTTAGTAAAATTCTATTTTCATATCTTAAGTTGTTTACATTAACGAATTCAACTGAACTTTCTCAGTCTTTATTATGGCATTTATTCAAATCTTCTTGACCTCATTGATCATGTATCTTCTTGCTGTTTTAAAATTATGGCCTTATAAATTATCTAGGTCAGTTTTCTCAGGTAAAATTACTACGAGAGTGTTAAATTTTGATGGATAATTGTTGTTTGGGGTATTCATGATTGTGTATTTCTGATAGGCGCTAGGCATTTGAAGTAAGGTAACTGGTAGTATTTATTGTTATGTAAATATTAGTCCTCTTTAGTTAAGTGGGTGTTAGAAGTTCTGTTTCCCACTACTCCAACTTGTCAGATGGTTGACCAGGTATATGAGATTTAAAGTTCAGTCTTTGTGTGATTCTGTGTGGTTGTTCAAATGGAGTTTCAGAAACAGTTCTGACTCAGTTCATGCTAAATGAGGTTTTTGATGCAAGGGGCAGACTGCACTGGATTTTCAGAGTCAGACTTAAAGAGTATGAGGGTCCTGCAAAGGGGTTTTTTCTCAGGAAATAATTACTACTGGAACTGGTAATATGAGTTTGGGATTCTTGCCCAGTTATGTGGTCCTCAGGCAAGGTATGTATTTTCATGAAGTTGTTAGTGTAGGTATAATGCCCTTCCCATGGAAAGGAGAAATCATCTAGTATCAGAGGTGGATGGGGTCAGCAAAGCTATTCTAGTGTTACTGAATAGACTGGATCATGTGAGTGTAATGCTTATAGATGGAGTTAGTGGTTGACATCTAAGCTCTTTGACTAATAGTGGGAAGAATTAAGGGTACTTGGGAGGTATGCATAGGGTTAATAACATAGTTTGGTGATCTTGACCTTATGAAAATATGTAGGAAGGGGTATAAGATTTTTGGTCAAGACAAGCTGGCATTATGCATGCCACATGGGTGAGTGGATCAGCTGATATGGCTATAGTGCCCATTCCTGGAGATAGGTGACTCTCATTAGTAGAAATGGCTGTAGTTTGAGGCAAGAATCATATGCCTGCATAGTAAATGGACTAAATGTCTACAGCGTAGGTGGACAGAGTCGGTTGTGTTGGAAGAGTTGATTTGGATTGGAGAGTTTAGTCTACCTGGCTAGGGATGCAGACAGGGTTGTTCTTTCTGAATAGATGGGGCTAGTAGTACAAATTGATGTTCCTGTCTGAAGTGAGTATAGGAAAATGGACTCAGGAAATAAGATGAAACATCCATTTATTAGGCAGATCACAGGAGTTTCAGCTAGCGTTTTGTTTTTTTTGTTTTTGTTTTTTGTTTTTTTTTTCATGGATCTCAAGACCACACGGCTAGACATAATACTACCAAGAATAAGCAGGGTCCTCCACTATCAAACATCAATCATGTCAATCTCTCACAGACATGGTAACAAGTCAATGTGATCTGAGTAATCCCCCAGTTTACAGTCATTCTTCTCAGATAATTCATGATTTTGTCAAATTAACAATGAAAACTAACTTCTATAATGCTGACTATTCACAAAACTATTTCAAAACAAACTATTGACTTTCTTCTTCAATATTCTGGTAGATGTTATAAACTTGCCTCATTTATATCTTTAGTTTCATATTTTTTTCTTTTATGAAAATTTCTCCTGGTCATTTTCTACATTTCAGCATTTTCTTTAATATGCCACTGTCATCACTGCCTAATGTTTCAAATTAATCCATTATTCTACATAGATGTGATCTCATAGCATCTTTGTAATTATTATACTTTGTTTACATTTATATTTGAATTTATATCAAATAAAGTTGTGTAAGTTGAGTATTTGAACCAAAGACACTCTTATTTAGAGCATGTACTCATCTTGGTTAATACTTTTTAAGGTGAGGTCAGATATTTTTCTTAGTATTCTGAGTTGTCTAGTTATCCTTCCTGTACCAAATGACTGTCCTCTCTGGCCAGTCTTACATTTTACTCAAAGAAGGTCACTTATTTCTGTCATTATTCTCCATAAGTGCCCACACTTGTTTACTGGGTCAAGGTCACATGATATGGCCATAAGAAATTAAGTTAGGCCAGTTGAAGAAGCTACAAGACTGAGGCTATGACAATTATATTGAGAGCAATCAGATTTTTTATACCAGTATCAGAAACAGAATATAGTGGCAATTACCAGGATCAATATAGTTGGAGTTTCCAGGAAACAATGATGTTTTCAATCTTTACAGAGTATACAAGATAAATGACTAATGCAAGTTGTTCTATCAGGCTTGCATGTTTCCTTGATGTATAATGGAACATACAGAAAAAGACAAACTGCCTGGATACTTTACCTCCTGGGGCAATGTTTTAGTCTCTCAGAAACTGGAAAACACATTATGTCCCAGGATTCATGGACTCTAAGCTGTAAAACCTATGAGCCATGCCTTGTGAGGCAGCTAGACCAAGACAAGTTTATGACTCTTCCACAATTCTCAACTTCTGTACATTTTCCAAGTTCACTTTTGCTCTATCATGCTCTGATTATTTTTCTTCCAATCACTATGTAAACAATCATTTTAAGTTAGTCAAACAGTGTTCTCTGGTGCTCCTGTACCATAACATGCATAACTAAGTATTCCAATATTATTACTAACACTGTGATTGTTATTATTAGAGTAATATGAATGGAATTAATATAGATATTTATTCTGTAATAAGGACACTATAAATTTATATCTACATACTGACAATCAATTTTCATTTAACTGTTTAGTAGATTATATCCCATACATATAAGAATGGTCTAAGATCTCTACTGTGAGAATATTCCAAATTTTGATGGGTGTCAGTGATAAGTCCACCAAAATTTATCTGAATTCCTTGTGCTACAGAATGGAAAAGTTATTAAGGCAATATTTACAAAATGTTAAGCAAGTCTATGACATAAAATTTTAATTTTATGTAAGTAATAAAACAGTTTTCAGGGTTGTTTCGAAATTGAAATTGAAAATATAAGAAATGTGTTATAAAATCGTGGTGGGCAAATATAAAAATATATAGGAATGTTGAAGTAAATATTTAAATCAGTCTCTGGCTCAGGCCAACTATCTAAGCTGCAGCTGCTCTGCCTAGCCCGGTTGCCATGTTTCTTGGCCGGAGGCCACTTGCATGCTGCAGCTAGAACTGGCTGCCAGAAACACCAGCCCTCCACCCACTAGATGCCAGCATGAGAGATGGCTCTGCCAATCTTCAATGCTGTCTCCTCAAGGCAGGGCATTGCCCAGACCATTCTGCTATCCATGAGAGCTCAGTAAGAGAATGAGACTCTAATTCTTACACATTAATCAAAGCTTATATATTTGGCAATGATCAGTAACAAGATACCCACACAATCAGGGTTGGTATTGTAACCCAATACCCAACCTAGGTATACCAACTACCTTTGAATGCTACAGACACGTGAACATCTGTCTCCATCGCTCCTACATCTCTGCCTCTCTCTTGCTCCTCTTTCCTCTTGTTTTTTCCTCTCCTCCTTACTCCTCCTCCTCCTCTCCTAACACCTCCCACCTTAGCTACTCCTACATAGGAAAGTATACAAAGATAGATGAAGTAGTTGGTATACACAGAAGCCTGTTCAAAAAACTCATCTTCGATCATGATGATGATAATGATGATGATGATAGAAAATAAGGAAATACCATGTGTAAAACATTTGATTCTCCAGAAATGAATACTAAAACATCAATAAATATTATTGAATTTATCTATGTTTGTTTTGAAATAATATAAACAGGTGAGGAGAGAAAGCTTGAAACTGTATAATAATTTAGTTTGCCATTTATAGAGAAGACAATTACACATAAACACACACAGAAATACACATACACACACATACACACACACAGAGGAGACTCACAACAAGATAATGATAATAAAATTTAAGTCTCAGCATGCAGGTCACTGTCTTTTTTATCAGGAAGTATTTATCACATTGTATCAAAATCAAATACAACCCACATACCCTTAACTTTCATTACCAAAATTATATTTCAGACAACACGGTTTTACAAAAAGCTTTCTGAGGGTTTTGGTGTGGGCATATCCTTTATTCATGCAAAGCACATACATTAAAAATAAAGCAACATTGTATCCTTCCAAGGCCACAAGGAAAATTAAAATAATTTTTGATTGTCCTAATGAATGTGGTACCAAATAGATCCTTTATTACATAGTTTAGATAACTTCTATCATAAAATACCTTCAAGAGTGCACATAAGTTTATACACTATAAAATACTGTAAGTATGTTCTATGATGATCCTTGGATTCTAAAAGTCAGACTTACCTTCTTTCAGCAAATATTTTACATTTTTATGGAAGTAACAATATGTGGAAAAGTCATAGTATCTAAATTCGTCCTATATTCTGAAATTTGGAAGAGAGAGAGATTCCTTTTAATGTACTCTTTAAAGCCATGTAAATAATGACATTCCAGTCTCTGATCATTTCAATTTTGGCATATGTTTGCTGATAGTACTGCAATAGAAATATAAAATCTTCATGATATTCAATTAATGAATAATTAACAATTTTATTTTTCAGTACTGTTATGCATATTGACATAAATCAACAGTTCTCTGAAGTTTCAATGCTTAGTGACTTTGGAACCTCTGGATCTAGCCCTGTGCACTCAAATTCATCAACAAAGAGAAATTTCCAACTAGACCAGAAGAAAACATAAAGTGAAACAAATCAACCATCTTTAAAGGCAGCTGTTCCTAGTGGCTTGTCACACTCACCATCTCTAGCTAAACTTACCTTTACCAGTATCAAACAGACAATTGTAGCAGATAACATCATTTTATGTTATCCAGTTTAAGGAAAAGTGACTTGGTTTTATGGGAAGTACTGTAGCTGAACCAGCCTGTAACTAGATTTGAAAATGAGTATATTTGACGAAGTTTCTAAGTCAGTAAGTGTTCAATTTGTGAGCTCTGTGTTACTTAGTGAGGACTCAGACAGGAACCTAAAGCTTTGCCTTCAGAATGAAGCTGATGAAATGGAAAATCCTACTGAACCTTTGAATAAGACAACTCGTTTGTCCTCTGAAGTTGATTCTACACCATACATGTCAGCTCTTGAATTTCCAGTAACAGAAATGGAGCAAAGCTTTGGTTTTGTCACAACCACAGCCACAGAGGTGGCTGATGACAAATTTACTGGAGAAAACATGATGCAATTCCAGCTTTTAAAAGATGACAAAAGAGATGAAGTTTCCCCCTTGTCTAATGATGAAGAGTCAATAGTTAGTCAAGCATGGTTCACAGGTAAGGAAGCTAAGGATACTCTAACTAATCAAAGACATAAATGGAAACAAGGGATGTGGTCCAAGGAAGAAACAGATATTCTGATGAGCAACATCGAAAGGTATATGGAGGACCATGGAGTAGAGAATCCTGCAGAAATTATTTTTAAGATGTCAAAAGGTAAAAGAAAAGATTTCTACAGGTCTATATCATCGGGTCTGAATCGACCTTTGTTTTCAATCTATAGAAGAGTGGTCCGAATGTATGATGACAGAAACCATGTAGGTAGGTACAACCCTGAAGAAATAGAGAAGCTCAAGGAGCTCTGGCAGAAGCATGGCAATGACTGGATAACAATAGGGGCTGCTATGGGAAGAAGTCCATCTTCGGTCAAAGACCGGTGCCGACTGATGAAGGATACTTACAACACAGGGAAGTGGACCGAAGAAGAAGAACAGCTTCTTGGCGATGTGGTTCATGAACTGACATGCACTGAGGTGGATGAGAAGGTTACCCAGGGTGTGTGTTGGGCAACAGTGGCTAAACGAGTGGGCACTCGCTCAGCAAAGCAGTGTCGTGCTAAATGGCTCAACTACTTGAACTGGAAACAGACTGGAGGTATTGAGTGGACAAGGAAAGATGAAGTCACTCTCATCTACAGGTTAGCAGAGTTTGATGTAACTGATGAAAGTGAAATTCCCTGGAATGAATTAGCTAAAGGATGGAAAAGTGTTCGTTCACCACAATGGTTACGAAGTAAATGGTGGACCATCAAAAGGCAAATTACAAATCACAAGGATTTTACATTCCCAGTCCTAGTACGATGTCTTCAACAAGAATATGAAAACCAGAGCATCAGCCTCAGATTTTGGGAGAATAAAACTGAATCTGAAGTATCAGATAGCAACACTGATATTAATGGAGTCATAAGTGTAGAAGATAATAACCCATCTATCTGTTCAGTCCCCATGACAGGATTGCAAATTACACTCCAGCTCGTCCCCAGGCCCTCAGCAGACTTACCTGCTCCTATTGTTAACTCTGAAATCATAACCCTGCCCACTGGACCACAATAGATATTTAGGATTCTCCCTTCTATCCATTTTTCTTCCATTCCCTCACCTTGTACCTATTTCCTTCAAACAAGTTCAACTCATGGCCTTCCCTTAACTCTGACCACTTGGTCCACAGTAAGCCTGACAGCTGCTGCATCTAATTCTTCTAGCCCACCACATTTCATCCATTATCCCCATAGCATCCTGTTGAACATTCCAGTCAATTACATGTGACATGTGATATACCAAGAATCATCACTAAACTGTTGCTGAAAATGACATTGCTTTTTTCACATCCCAAGCAGAATTGGCAGTCAAAGGTGACATCTATTTTTATGATTTTCACCAATTTTAATGCATTCAATGCAGACAATTTTCCTGACATAATTCTTTATCTAAGATGGCTCTGCTGCCATAAATTAATGATTTCTTTATTTATAAATTCAGAAACCCAAATAGCAAAGAATTAATGAACCATGCTATGAGTACAGTTGAAGAAGAATTTTCCAACACCAACTGTAAGAAGGAGAAACTCAGTCAGATTTATTGAGTGCTTGTGTTTCTGAGGAGTTAGTCACTCATCACATATAGCAAATGCATTAAACAAGTGATGACAAAAGCATGGTTTGTGCTCCTTCACTACTTGGCTTGATCAAGGCAGGTAATTTTACAGATACTGAATCAGTGTTGCCTGTCAGAATATTAACAAGTCTCTTTGAGTCACCAAAGCTTAAGTTCGGTGATATCAGTTATACACATCAGACATGGTACTTGCTTCAGTCTCTATGAGGGCTGATTTTGTTCCAGCAGGTGCTCACAGTATAGTGCAATGCTTCTTTTATTACAAACATAGAGACTTTGGAGGTGACTATATGGTAGTTTTTTATGGTAGAAGAAATTTAGGAAGAAAAAAATAAGAATGTAACTCAAGAAAAGTCACTATAGTTTCTCTGTTTTTAAAGGGAACAGGAGTTTCTAACTCAACCACTCTCAGCTGAGAAGTTTCCACCATCCCATATAAAGCCACTAGGTTTCAGTTAGCATATTGAACAGAAAGTAAATGGAAAAAGAGATACCTTGCCTGTACCTGATAACCCAGACATTTTATTTCATATTGAGCTATATCAAATTCACAGAAATCCAAGAAAGAACTTGTGTTGTACCCTCACTAGGCAATGTACTACATGAATAGCAATTTTAAAGCCAAAATTTCATCTGTATCTAAAGAAACATAAAAATATTCCTTGCTACTATTTATTGACAGGACTGCTATAAAATTTCAGCAAAAGTATAACTATACAATTTTATTGTGAATAATGATTACATCATAATTAACTGTTTTACTTTAATAGAACCCGAAAAAAAAATTGAAATGTTGATTGAATGGTGAACAATCTGTGTGTGCTTAAGAATAAAACAATATGTCTTACAATATAAAAGTTTAAGATACTTTTGTCTGTGTTTGCTAAAGTTTTCTTTGTGAAGGAAGGGATGTTTAGAACAATGGTGTAGACTTCTAGTAGAGTAACTCAAACTTGGAAATTGTCCACAAGGGGTACAAAAGTCTAAATCAGAACCGGGTTGTCACTGAGATTGTTTTGCCAGGAAAGATTTGTGAACCCTAAAGTGAGTACCAAGGAGCAACTCTGATTGAATCTCACTAGGGTCTCTTTATACAAGTTTGAGCTTAAGCTACACCACTGTCTCTCATACAGGAGAGGGCAGCCCTAAACTTAATTTCAGGAAAGATTTTACAGAGACAAAAAGGGGGTATCTAGTCTGGTACACATCTGACTGGGGGGCATTTTATGGCCTTAAAAGAATTGGCTGGTGCTGAGAGCCAAACAATAAATTTAACTTCTGCTTTTTTCCTTATTGGTTTTCTTTTGGAAGTGAAGTGCCAAGATCAGACTTGTAACCTGGGGCTGCAGATTTATTGGGGAATAACCTAAAAACTGTTGCTAGATGCAGGTTTTGTTGGGGGGTAATCTAGAAATTGATGCTAGGTTCTGGCCTCTTAGCTAACTAAAATTCAACCTTAGGTCATTCTCTCTAAGATGGAGTCTGAATTCAAAATATCTGTCTCTCAAGATATTTGTAATTGAAGTCAATCCTCTCTCATGAGAGAATGTTCAGAATCTATTAAGAACAGTGAAGCACATACAGCAGCTTCCTCCCATATACTGCCCACAGAATGCATCTCCTGAAAAAAATCACTGTTATATATCATAGAGTAACTATCTTAGCGTAAGGTATACCAGATCTCAAATAACTACTCTCCATTTTTGAGTACTAATATACTTTTCGTCATGTATATTCCTGAGACTTTCTGTTTACCTTGGTTATCTTGCCTGAGGCCAATGTCTTTCTTTTATTTAATCCCCATTTACTGATATTACTACTTATATCACACAACAGAGTAAATATATCTTTATCTTTCTCTCTTATCTCTATGTATACATATATGATATATAGGATCCATATGTGTGTATTACAGAGTGAATACAGGTTAATGTGGCTGCCACAGATTAAAGATACTTCAGAATCAATCTAATCCAAATTTTTATAGAAATTCAGTGAATGAACCAATGAACGAGGGGTAGCTTCTGGAAATACTTGTTGTCAGCTTTACGTTTCCTGCTGTAGAAATTGAGGAAAATGACTGAGCACAGTCCAGAGAAAGAACTGGGCCACACACAGGTGTAGATATGTAAAACTGTATACAGGTAGGCAGATGAGTAGGCTCCACAGAGGAGTAGAAGAAATGAATTCCCCTGTCCTTGATGCTCCTACCAGGTATCAAATACTGGATTGATGCATCCATGATATTACAGTGGTACATGTGCTTCAATCCGTTGAGTCTGGGTGAGAGAGTTTCAACCTTTCCACAGTATAGTATGTCCAGTATTTTCTAATGCTGAGTTTCCTTGGTATGATTTCAGGATGCCTTTATACCCCCACAGTTTGAAGCTGCTTCAACAGTTATGTAAGTTGGCTTTGTACTCACGGAAATAACTCATTAATCAGTCTCTACTTAATGGGTGAAGCCTAAAATATGCAGCAATTTCTGCGTCCACCCATGAGCTTCAATCATACTTTCCCTAAAAATAGAATCAAATATGTCTGGAAAATAGAGTCTCTGAGGGTGCTGTCACAGACTTAAAAGACATAATTTTATATAATATGTATTAACTTAGGAGTAGGGCAGAGTATGATTTCACTAAAACAACTATGTCTTGTATTTAAAAACCTGTAAAATACTCTAATATCTATAATTGGGGACCTGTGGTAAATAAAAACAGAATGGTTATTTATAAATTGATGTACTAGGAGGGCTTGAATTATCCAATGAATTTATTATCTGACATTTGAATAATGAAAAGGAAAGAAAGATGCTACTGTATATTTTGGGGAGACATGAAAGGCCAACATATGATACTGGAGATACTGTGAATACTTCAAAGTGTAACTAGTCTTATTACATACATTTATTCTAAAGAAGGATTTGCAAGGACAAAGAACAGACTCAAGCAAAATTTGAGGAGAATTTACTAATGTTTTAAAGGAAAATCTCAGATCAGACAAGCTGAATATTTCACAGATCTGAATTTACAGGTGGTAAATTAATGTGATACTGTCATGAAAGTGCCAAGAAGATGATTAGAAAAGAAAGCAAGGAAGTTCATAATTAGAAGTAAAAATAATATTTAAGTTTTGACCATAGAAAGAAAATGACAAAAAAAAAATGTATAGTTATGACTTCCCCAATATAAACTCAAAAATGTAGACAAACCAAGCAAACCTTGTACTGACTCACTGGTGCTTCAGTAAGCCTCAGGAAATTGAGAAGGAAAAACAAATTATCTTAGGGCAAATCCACCTTCCCAGGTGTCATCTCCAATTTCAGCTCAACACTGGATCACAGTAATAATTACCTTTATAAAAGGATACAAGGATGTCTTAGTCAGAGTTTCTATTCTTAGATAAAACATCATGACAAAAAAGCAAGTTGGGGAAGAAAGGGTTTATTCAGCTTACATTTCCATATTGCTGTTCATCATCAAAGGAAGTCAGGACTGGTTAGTAGGCAGGAGCTGATCAGAAGCTGTGGAGGGATGTTACTTACTGGCTTGCTTCCCCTGGCTTGCTCAGCTTGCTTTCTTATAGAACCCCGGATTACTCAGCCCAGAGATGGTACTACCCACATTGGTCTTCCTACCCTTGATCACTAATTGAGAAAGTGCCTTACACCTGTATCTCAAGGAAGCATTTCCTCAAGGGAGGCTTCTTACTCTGTGATAACTCCATCTTGGGTCAAGTTGACACACAAAACCAGTCAGTACAATTGACCCCTTGTGCCCTGGCCCATGGAGATTCAACGAGATCCTAGGGAAGGGGTGCAAAAGATGAGACAAGAGACACAAAGAAGCAGCACAGGTCTGAATGTCTGATCAAGTGCTTGAACTTTACCTCAGGTCTCCATTATAAAGACAAACAGGCAGGAGGGAATCAGGGCCATCTGGTAATTGTTAAGTTCTTAGCAAGCATTCCTTAGCCCAAACCACTTTCTCATGAGCAAGAGGCCAATAAAACATTTGTTAGGCTCAAGTTGCTAATTTTCTCTCCCAGGCAGGAAGGCTGATAAGGTCTTCCTTAACTCAGGCAATCTACTTAACTGAATTTGTTCTATGGAAGAAGGCAATAAGGTATTCCTTAACTCAGGCTATCTACTAACTGACATTCGTTCTCAGAAAGAAGAAAGTCTTGTCTCCCGGCATCTCCTCCTTTCTAACAATTTTAAAAGATACTGGTCTGAGAAAATGGACATTTGCAATTCTCATTGATAAATGAGCGGACATTGAAAAGAGATGGGAAGATTGACCTGATGCTCCATTATCATTAGAAAAGGTATCCTTGGAATCTGTTCCCTTTGCCTAGGGCAGACCCTTAGCTGGTCTGCTCCTGTGGAAACACCAACGCTGAGACATCCTAGAGGGAACAACTGCATCCAGAGCAGAGGGTAAGACACCTTGCCCACCACCCCACGCCCCAGAGTTACAACTGGGACTTAGGGGGAGGTTAAGGAACTAGCAGGCATGCAAACCCCGCCCCGCCAGAACACTAACCCCCTTCCTCCTGGAATCTGTTCCCTTTGCCTGGGGCAGACCTCTAGCTGGTCTGCTCCTGTGGAAACACTGATCCTGAAACATCCTAGAAGGACCAACTGCATCCAGAGCAGAGGAATACCACCTTCCTTCCATTCAGAGCTTGGTCTTTTTGCATGGGGCAGACTCTTAGCTAATCTGCTCCCATGGAAACACCTGATCCTGAGACAACCTAGAGGACCTACTGCATCCAGAACAGAGGAGAACCTACTGCATCCAGAGCAGAGGAAGCTTAGAATCACAGGACCACAGAGACATCTGGAATCTGAGGAGATCTGTCACAAGCAAGGTAACTGGAAAGACAGACTCCAGTCAGACACAGCGAGCACAGGTAACAGTAGAGTCAACCAGATGGTGAAAGGCAAGTGCAAGAACACAAGCAACAGAAACCAAAGTTACCTGACATCATCAGAACCCAGTTCTCCCACCATAGCAAGCCCTGGATACTCCATCACACAGGAAAAACAGGACTCAGAATTAAAATCACTTCTCATGATGATGATGGAGGATTTTAAGAAGGACATAAGTAACTCCCTTAAAGAAATACAGGAGAACACAGGTAAACAGGTAGAAGCCCTCAAAGAGGAAACACAAAAATCCTTGAAAGAATTGAAAGAGAACACAGGTAAACAGGTAGAAGCCCTCAAAGAGGAAACACAAAAATCCTTTAAAGAATTTCAAGAAAACACAACCAAACAGGTGAAGGAATTGAACAAAACCATCCAGGATCTAAAACTGGAAATAGAAACAATAAAGAAATCTCAAAGGGAGACTACTCTGGAGATAGAAAACGTAGGAAAGAGATCAGGAGTCATAGATGCAAGCATCACCAACAGAATACAAGAGATAGAAGAGAGAATCTCATGTGCAGAAGATACCATGGAAAACCTTGACACAACAGTCAAAGAAAATGCAAAAAGCTCCTAACCCAGAACATCCAGGAAATCCAAGACACAATGAGAAGACCAAATCTAAGGATAATAGGTATAGATGAGAGTGAAGATACCCAATTTAAAGGGCCAGTAAATATCTTCAACAAAATTATAGAGGAAAATTTTCCCAACCTAAAGAATGAGATGCCCATAAACATACAAGAAGCCTACAGAACACCAAACAGACTAGACCAGAAAAGAAATATACCCTGACACATATTAATCAAAACACCAAATGCACAAAACAAAGAAAAAATACTAAAAGCAGTAAGGGAAAAAGGTCAAGTAACATATAAAGGCAAACCAATAAGAATTACACCAGACTTTTCACCAGAGACTATAAAAGCCAGAAGATCCTGGTCTGATATCATACAGACCCTAAGGGAACACAAATGCCAGCCCAGACTGCTGTACCCAGCAAAGCTCTCAATCACTATAGATGGAGAAACCAAGATATTCCATGACAAAACCAAATTGGCACAATATCTTCCCACAAACCCAGCACTTCAAAGGATAATTGATGGAAAACGCCAACACAAGGAAGGAAACTACAACCTAGAAAAAGCAAGGAAGTAATCTTCAATAACCCCAGAAAAAGGTAGCTACACAAACATAATTCCACCTCTAATAACAAAAATAATAGGAAACAACAATCATTTTTCCTTAATATGGCTTAACATCAATGGACTCAACTCTCCAATAAAAAGACATACACTATCAGACTGGATACATAAACAAAACCCAGAATTTTGCTGCATACAAGAAACGTGCCGGGAGCCTGTCCCGGCAAGGTGGGAGGAGAAGGTGATCTTCTTTTGTCTCCTCCAGTCGGTCGGTTCTTGTGGCAGCCCCCCAGGGGAATGGGAAGAAGGTAGACAGAGGGTAAGACTTAGGGTTAGGCTACTGTAGCTGGCCTGCCCTCTGGTATCCTCCAGAAAGTTTCTGGCCTCAGTCAGGGACAGCAGAGGATTAGGCAAATGGCCTTTGTACCCTCTCTGCAGGTGCTGCTGCCAGGCTCTAATTTAGATCTGTTAGTTTGGGGTGCAGGAAGAAAAGGACAATTAAAGAAATTATCACAGTTTATTACTAAGTGAAAAAAGTTTCCTATGAAAGCTATCTAAGAGAAGAAGTGGAAAGGTCCTAAATGGAGAGATTCTAAGCAGGGAAGACAGAAGAGGGAGAGAAGAGAGAGGAGTGGAGAGAGAAGAGTAGAGAAGAGAGGAGGAAAAAAGCAGGCTGCTAAGGAAAGTCCCTTTGTCTTATACCTCATTCAGAGTACATGATCACATGTTACAAAGTTCATCACAAGTTCACACCAAAATTCAAATCATAAATTGAAATAGAAGTTTACAACAGAAAATGTTTACATGCATATCCATTAGGAGTAATTATCTGACTAAACATCCATCACCTTTCTAGCTCCACAGGTTCATTGAAGGTTTAAAACTATAACTTAAGAAATTAGTGAAGTTATGTATAGATAAACCCAAGCAATATTTTCTCTTCTGTCCTAGCACCTGTAATAAATCGTGAGTTCCCTTTTAGTGACCCTTGGTTAATTGTTTTACAACCACATTGGAATGTGCTCTGAGCAGGAGAAGTCTGGTTACTATCTAAGAGCTGTTAACCTATGACACTTGGGAGACTGGCAGAGTTCTCAGAGCAGTATTGATTGTCAGAAAGGGACTTAATACCAGTCCCACTATAAAAGAGCTAAATAATCATTGATATAATTTTAGGAATTCTTATAGGGTCATCATTAAAACTTAAGAAGTCGTCTATTTGTCTATATAGCATCACTACGAGACAGTACATCTTCGTGGGTCTGCAGAGATCTGCTCCAAAGGGGTGTGTTATTGCTAGTGATTGTTACATATGTTTAATAATAATAATAGCCGGGCGGTGGTGGCGCACGCCTTTAATCCCAGCACTTGGGAGGCAGAGGCAGGCGGATTTCTGAGTTCGAGGCCAGCCTGGTCTACAGAGTGAGTTCCAGGACAGCCCGGGCTACACAGAGAAACCCTGTCTCAAAAAACCAAAAAATAAATAATAATAATAATAATAATAATAATAATAATAATAGGAAAAGCATATCAATAGCAGGGATTTTTCCTAAAATATCTCCACACAGCCTTGCTGAATGTGGCGCACCTGTCGCAGATTATAATCTGAGGCAAGCATTTCAGGATGATCACCTGCTAATTATTAGCTTTTCCCATTATGGCTCCCAACAGAAACGTACCTCAGTGACAAAGACAGTCACTACCTCAGAGTAAAAGGCTGGAAAACAATTTTCCAAGCAAATGGTCCCAAGAAACAAGCTGGAGTAGCCATTCTAATATCAAATAAAATCGACTTTCAACCAAATGTAATCAAAAAAGATAAGGAAGGACACTTCATACTCATCAAAGGAAAAATCTACCAAGATGAACTCTCAATTCTGAATATCTATGCTCCAAATGCAAGGGCACCCACACACATAAAAGAAACTTTACTAAAGCACAAAGCACACATCGCACCTCACACAATAATAGTGGGGGATTTTAACACCCCGCTCTCTCCAATGGACAGATCATGGAAACAGAAATTAAACAAAGACACATTGAAATTAACAGAAGTTATGAACCAAATGGATTTAACAGATATCTATAGAACATTTCATCCTAAAGTAAAAGAATATACCCTTTTCTCAGCACCTCATGGTACCTTCTCCAAAATAGACCATATAATTGGTCACAAAACAGTCCTCAACAGATACAAAAAGATTGAAATAATCCCCTGCATCCTATCAGATCACCAGGGATTAAGGCTGGTCTTTGATAAGGACAGAACCAAGGGAACACCCACATGCATGTGGAAACTGAACAATGCTCTACTCAATGATGACTTTGTCAAGGAAGAAATAAAGAAAGAAATAAAGACTTTTTAGAATTTAACGAAAATGAGGAAACATCATACCAGAACTTGTGGGACTCCATGAAAGCAGTGCTAAGAGGAAAACTCATAGTTCTAAGTGTCCACTAAAAGAAATTGGAGAGAGCACACATTAACAAATTGACAGCACACCTGAAAGCTCTAGAATAAAAAGAAGCAAATACACCGAAGAGGAGTAGGCATCAGGAAATAATCAAAGTCAGGGCTGAAATCAACCGAGTAGAAACAGAAAGAACTATACAAAAAAATCAACAAAACCAGGAGTTGGTTCTTTGAGAAAATCAACAAGATAGATAAACCCTTAGCGAGATTAACCAGAGGGCACAGAGACAGTATCCAAATTAATAAAATCAGATCTGAAAAGGGAGACATAACAACAGAAACCGAGGAAATTCAAAAAATCATTAGATCCTACTACAAAGGTCTATACTCAACAAAACTGGAAATTCTGGATGAAATGGACAATTTTCTAGACAGAAACAAGGTACGAAACTTAACTGAGGAGCAAATAAACCATCTAAACAGTCCCATAACCCCTAAAGAAATAGCAGCAGTCATTAAAAGTCTCCCCACCAAAAAAAGCCCAGGACCAGATGGTTTTAATGCAGAATTCTATTAGACCTTCAAGGAAGACCTAATACCAATTCTCTTCAAACTATTCCACAAAATAGAAACAGAAGGAATACTACCCAATTCGTTCTATGAAGCTACAATCACACTCATACCTAAACCTCACAAAGACCCAACAAAGAAAGAGAACTTCAGACCAATCTCTCTTATGAATATCGATGCAAAAATACAAAATAAAATTCTAGCAAATCGAATCCAAGAACACATCAAAACAATCATCCATCATGATCAAGTGAGCTTTATCCCAGGAATGCAGGCATGGTTCAATATTCGGAAATACATCAATATAATCCACTATATAAACAAAACTCAAAGAAAAAAACCACATGATCATCTCACTAGATACTGAGAAAACATTTGACAAAATTCAACATCCCTTCATGGTCAAAGTGTTGGAAAGAACAGGAATTCAAGGCCCATACCTAAACAGAGTAAAAGCAATATACAGCAAACCAGTAGCCAACATCAAACTAAATGGAGAGAAAATTGATGCATTCCCACTAAGATCAGGGAGTACACAAGGCTGCCCACTCTCTCCCTACCTATTCAATATAGTACTGGAAGTCCTAGCCAGAGCAATTAGACAACAAAAGGAAGTCAAAGGAATACAAATAGGAAAGGAAAAAGTCAAAATATCACTATTCGCAGATGATAGGATAGTATACTTAAGTGACCCAGAACCTCCACCAGAGAACTCCTAAACCTGATAGACAACTTCAGCAAGGTGGCAGGTTATGACATCAACTCAAACAAATCAGTAGCCTTCCTCTACGTGAAAGATAAACAGGCTGAAAAAGAAATTAGGGAAATGACACCCTTCACAATAGTCACAAATAATATAAAATACCTCGGGGTGAACTTAACCAAGCAGGTGAAAGATCTGTATGACAAGAACTTCAAGTCTCTGAAGAAAAAATTGAAGAAGATCTCAGGAAATGGAAAGATCTCCCATGCTCATGGATTGGCAGGATTAATATAGTAAAAATGGCCATCTTGCCAAAAGCAATCTACAGATTCATTGCAATCCCCATCAAAATATGAACTCAATTATTTACAGAGCTAGAAAGATAAATTCTCAAATTTATATGGAATAACAAAAAACCCAGGATAACGAAAAACCATTCTCAGCAATAAAAGAACTGCTGGAGGAATCGCCATCCCTGACCTCAAGCTTTACTACAGAGCAATAGTGATAAAAAACTGCCTGGTATTGGTACAGAGACAGGCAGGAAGATCAGTGGAATTGAGTTGAAGACCCAGAAATGAAATCACACACCTATGGTCATTTGATCTTTGACAAAGGAGCTAAAACCATCCAGTGGAACAAGGACAGCATTTTCAACAAATGGTGCTGGTTCAACTAGAGGACAACATGCAGAAGAATCCAAATCCATCCACTCTTATCTCTGTGTACGAAGCTCAAGTCCAAGTGAATAAAGGACCTTCACATAAAACCAGACACACTGAAACTAATAGAAGAGAAGGTGGGGAAGACCCTTGAACACCTAGGCACAGGGGAAAAGTTCCTGAACAGAACAGCAATGGCTTGTGCTCTAAGATCAAGAATTGACAAATGGGACTACATAAAATTGCAAAGTTTCTGTAAGGCAATGGACACTGTCAATAGGACAAAACGGCAACCAACAGATTGGGAAAAGATCTTTACCAATCCCACATCTGATAGAGGACTAATATCCAATATATACAAAGAACTCAAGAAATTAGACTCTAGGCAACCAAATAACCCTATTAAAATGGGGTATGGAGATAAACAAAAATTCTCAACTGATGAAATGCAAATGGCCGAGAAGCACCTAAAGAAATGTACAGCATCCTTGGTCATCAGGGAAATGCAAATCAAAACAACCCTGAGATTCCACCTCACACCAGTCAGAATGGCTAAGATCAAAAACTCAGGTGATAGCAGATGCTGGGGAGGATGTGGACAAAGAGGAACACTCCTCCATTGTTGGTGGGATTTCAAGATGGTGCAACCACTTTTGAAAATAGTCTGGCAATTCTTCAGAAAATTGAGCATATGACTACCTGAGGACCCAGCTATACCACTCCTGGGTATATACCCAGAAGATGCTCTAACACATAACAAGGACATATGCTCCACTATGTTCATAACAGCTTTATTTATAATAGCCAGAAACTGGAAAGAACCCAGATGCCCTTCAACAGAGGAATGCATACAAAAAATGTGGTACATTTACACAATGGAATATTACTCAGCTATTAAAAACAATGAATTCGATAAATTCTTATATAAATGGATGGAACTAGAAAATATCATCCTGAGTGAGGTAACCCAATCACAAAAGAACATACATGGTATTCACTCACTGATTTTTGGACTTTAGCCCAGAAGTTTGAAACACCCAAGATTCAACTCACAGACCACATAAAGCCCATGAAGAATGAAGACCAAGTGGTGGGGGGGGGGGGGGGGGTGGCTACAGTCCTTCTTAGAAGAAGTAACAAAATTCTCAAGGGAGCAAATATGGATGCAAAGTGCAGGACAGAAATGAAGGAGGGGCCGTCTGCAGACTATTCCACCTGGTATTCATCCCATGTGCAGTCACCAAAGGTAGATGCAGACGTGGTGTCAGGAGGTGCATGTTGTCAGGAGCCTAACATAACTGTCTCCTTAGAGGTCTGCAGGAGCCTGACATATTCAGAGGCAGATGCTCACAGCAAACCATTAAACTGATTATGGGGTTCCCAACCGAGAAGATAGAGTGAAGACTGAAGGAGTAGAAAGGGCACGGGACCCCATGAGGAGAGCAACAATACCAACCAACCAGAGCCCCCAGGTTCTAAACCACCAGCCTGGGAGCACTTATGGATGGACCCATGGCTCCAGCTATATATGCAAGGGAACTATATATAAGTGGGAGAAGAGATTCTTGGTCCCATGAAGGCTGGACATCGTAGGGGGGTATTCAAGGGTGGGGAGGTGAAGTATGGGGGAGGGTGGGTGTGGGTACACCATCATAGAGGCAGGAGGAGGGGGGAAGGGATAGGGAGTTCCTGGGAGGGAGGGGGAAATGGGGTAAGGGGAAAACACCTGAAATATAAATAAAAGTTACAATAAAAAAAAAAAAGAAAAGGTGTCTTTTGGGGGAGGAGAGAGTTAAATGTTTCATGGGCTTCATAGGATATGATGGTCTTAGTCAGCCACTTTGAGACACAAGAAATCGACACCAACCTCTATACAATCAGGTTTGCTTCACAGGGGACTCAGATGAGGACAATTTCGGTCCTTCCCCTGCAGTACCTCATCACACACCCTTGCAGTTACCCATGCTGTGTTCATGCCATGTGAACCAGCATGCATAGATCTGAGTTCTATGCAGCTCCTAAAAGAGATATGTCAACACAAGGCTCAGCCATGTCTCTATCAGCCCGATCAAGAAATGTGATAATATACTTGTAGAGGTTTAGATTCCCAGGAGTCAATTTGTTGTTTTTAAAAGCCAGTGAGTCTATTGAAGACACAAGGCTGAAATCAAAAGAGAAGGAGACTGACCACAGGACCCAGGATGGAACGGAGAAAGGTGGTAAGCACTGACAGACAGAGAATCAGTTTTTAAGCCACCTATTTTCTTGTTCTCACTGTTTCTTTTGCCATTTAATATCTCTCTGATCTTAGCTATACTATCTCTAATTATCCCAGTATGGTCAGTGTAAAAACAGCATTCCTCCTGAGGGCATCACATAGTCCCTTGATGAAGGAAAAGCAGATACAGCCCTCTGCGTTTTGGGGCGGACCATGTCGGGACAGCAAAAAGAGGGATTTATCCAGATTAGTGATTTCAATCTCTAGCTGTTCGAAGTCCTTGTCAATGGCCCCTCAAAGTTATGAGTAGTACAAGTCCTGAGGCTGGCATCAGAATTAGAACTTCCAATAGCAAACACTACAGATGGTTCATTTTTACCTGGAAAGGAAAAAGAAGGGAATTCTCAGAGAGATCTCTCTTCCCTGGATGTCAATTTTTATTTTACCTTATCTATAATTGAGTCTGGCTTTGTGGAAGTATTTATTTGTTTCATTAATCTTTCTGTAGCCATCTAGCCATGCCTTCTTTGGTATCAAACAGACATATCAATCCTCAACCTCATATGAGAACTGGTTTGGGTAGTTTCATTTAAAATTTAGAGGTCCTTCCACATAACTGTGTTATAGTTTTTATTGGTCTCAGGTGCCAGAAGCGATCAGCAGCAGATTTGCCATAAGCGTCCAGATTTAGAAAATTGAGAACAAACAAGACATGATGAAGAATATTTCTAGGGACCCCTTCTTGGTATATAACTCCTCCTCTTTTGTTTTCCAAAAGCCAATTTTCAGTGTTCTTTGTAAAACCAGGGCAAAAGCAACCGGGTCGCTATTCCTCCCACACTCAGAGATTTATGAGGATATTATTTTAAATTTCCATAATATCTGTTTCACAATACCTTGTCTTTGAGGATTATAAGGAATCTCAGTAATATGGGTAATAATAAATTGGCAACAAAACATCTCAAATTTCTGACTGCAATAGCCAGTTTCATCTATCTTAAGCATAGAAAGATAATGTAGGCAATAACTAATTCACATTTTTAGTTGTTTCTCCTGTTAAAGCAGTTGTAACTAGAAAGCTTGAAAAGGTGTCAAGTCACATGTACATATTTAATTTTTAAAAATCAGAAATGAGTAATATCCACTTGTCATAATTGATTAGGTGTAAGTCCTCAAGCATTAACACCATTATGAAAAAATTGAGGACACTGTTAACAAGTTTTTGCAATTTGACTTGTACACTCTCTAGAAATACCAAATTATTGTCTCAAGCTATTATTATTAAACATATGTAACAATCACTAAGCAAAAGCACACCCCTTTGGAGCAGATCTCTGCGGATTCACAAAGATGTACTATCTTGTGGTGATGCTATATAGACAAATAGATGACTTCTTAAGTCTTAATGATGATCCTGTAAGAATTTCTAAAATTATATCAATGATTATTAAGCTCTTTTATAACTGGACTGCTATATTAGACCCTTCTCTGATAGTCAAAACTGCAATGAGAACTCCAGCTACAGTGGTATAGTAACTTAGACAAGTAAACTTTTTTTAAATAGCAACTCTAAATATCTCCCAAAACAAGGTCCTAACTCCTGCCAACACTCTTCCTCCTCCATTTCTCAAGAACAACCGACAAGAAGAAAGAAAAAGGGCTTATAATCTGCCGGGCATACAAATCTGCTGTGGCATTTTCTTGCGGTCCAGGCAATCTAGTATGAGCTCTTAAATATCTTATAAAGTTAAGGGAAAGTACATGTTTTAAATTTTACTTATGTACATTTTACATGTATTTGTACAATTTGAGAATTAGCAATATCTGAATAAGGAACAATTACAAGCAATTATAAACCATGATCTATTATACTGGCTATGAGTATACAAATTGAAAGCTTGATTTTTCAGCATTTCAATCACTGGCTACAGCATTGTAATTTAATTATTTGTGCTGAAGCAGGGGAAAACTCAAGAAAATGAGTGTATGATCTAATTACATATACTGTCTTCCCATTAGATGAGCTGTCTGCAAATACAGTAAACACATTTTTATGGGCTGCAAGTGTAAATTTATAAGCAGTACAAATATGCATACAGAAAATTGTAACAATTTGTCTTTTGATAATGATTATCGAATTTGTCTAAAACGTTGGTCATGTAATAGGCCAAATATCAGTATTCTTTAGTAACCAATTTAATTGCTGTTTGGAATAGGAACATTTCATTAAGTTCTTTCTCAAAATACTTTTGAGATCCTGACCTACAATTCTGTATTAACACAGCAACAGCTTTCAGAACATGGTGTTAAAACTTCTTTGGAGATAAGAAATAAGAATCTACATAAATTATCTCTTTTTCCAAAGAACTGCTGTGAAACAGCCAACAATTAATCAGTCTGTATAATGTAACAATTGATAACTAACAGCTTCTTCTACTTTCTGCAAAGCTTTTCCTCTTCATCAGTTAATTTTTGAGGGGAATTAGGATTTGTATCCCCCTTAGACATCAAACAGAGGCTTAAGTCCTCCTCTGGTGAGCTTAAGGTGAGGTGTTATCCAATTAGCATCTCCTAGAAGCTTTTGAAAATAATTTAAAGTAAGTAAACTATCTTTTCTTTTCTGTTTTTTTTTTTTTTTTTTTGAATTTTCTGTGCCCACAATTTGTTAAGGAATATAACTGGAGTCTCAAATATTGAAAAGGTATTGCCTTTGAAAGTTTTCTGGAACAACAATCACTCCCCAAAATTTTAAAACTCGTTGTATGAGAGCAAGGCTTGCATAAAAAACTCCTTCAGTGGGATCAGCTAATTAAAATACCGTACAATGAATAATATACACTGAAAATTCAAACTCCTAACATTTGTATTGAAGCAACAACAAATTTTTTATACAATGAAGGCTACTAGCCATTCCCTGAAGCAAAACGTTTCAATGATATCGCTTCATGGGCTTTCAAAATTACAAGCAAATATGCTAAATGCAAACCTCTTACAATCATTTCTACCTATTTGATCCTTTTTCTCAACCATCAACATGGGGGAGTAAAAAATTCTCGAGCTCGAGATTGACTGCCAACTGCAGCCAATAGAATACTGGCAGTTTAACTATATTTTAAATTTCTTTGCAATATTAGAGTATAACCATAACTTTGGGAAAATAGAACCAAATTTTTAACAATGTAAACAATCTATTTCCTCTAAAATCAACACCAAGTACATTATTTTATCTTATAAGGTTTGACTGCCAGGTCTTATATATGAATGAACGATAGTGCAGCTTTTAATATCTCTTTAAAAAAGACATTTTAAATCTTATCCTTTATACATCTGATTCTAGAATGACTTCAACCCTGAGTTATCAGTTTTAATCCAGCTTTTTGTTACCAAAAGTTGCAAATTTTTAATCATACCCAATATCTTATAGGCTAATAATGTATAATCAAGACAGTAGAACATTTTTAAACTTTTAAATGCAGTCAGTAAACAAAAATGAAGTGATGCACATCTTATATATTTTATCCAAAAAATTTTTTTTTCATACTTTTTCTGGCTGTAATTTCAAAGAGAAAGCACCTTGTCATTTGTTGATATTCAATAACCAATAGACACTGTCACCGAAATTTTTCTAGTTAAAAAACAAAACAAAACAAAACAACAACAACAAAAACACCATCAATTTCTTTACATGAAAGACAAAAACCTGCTGGTCACTACAAGAGCAGCTTATGCAAATAATCACTCCTGCCAGATTTCCTCCTGCTGTGCTTACTCCCAGCACAGAGCAGGGTAATTTATCTATCAGCTTCTGTTGTGCAATTTAGATTTCCTCTTAGCAAGTTTAAGCTAAATCAAGGGGTGGATGGCCATCTGTTTTAATCACTTTCTTTTGAACATGAAATATAGAACAAAATTATTTAAACAAGGAACAAAGAGAGACAATTGACACACTTGGACAAATTTGGTGCACAAGAACAGACATAGACAGAGAAAACATAACTAAGAATCTCTCTGGTAGGAGCCTGGACTTCTCCTGATTTTTTCCTGCTCCCAGAGGGCTCTAAAATAGGCTTTTTCCTTTTCTTTTGCTAACACACATGAGAGCAGACAACTGCTTAGGCCCTTTCTCTCATTTTAAAGGTCTAACTTTTCATCTCTCCTTAGGAGGTGTAGCAGTTTGTCATCAATAGTTCCTTCTTGGGGAGACCATGGACAAAACACCACCAATGAATTAAAAGAATCTTTTGAGATCTTTTTTTCTTAACTCTTAATCCTTGTGCCATGAGAGACTCTTGAGACCCTTAAGAACAAATCATGTTGCTCAACGCTTGCTCCATAATTGTGTTGCTTTTCCTACTACCCCGGAGCAATTTCACAGGCAGGTAACTGCGAATGATCACTATGCAAATCTACTTTCTTCTCCCCAGAGAAGCATGGATCCTATACTTGTCGGGACGTCCTGTAGAAGCAACATTCAATCGGTGTTAGTATTCTGTTTAAACTCCACCTCCACAGTTATCTGGCAACAGCCAGGTATGCTCTCCCCACAGTTACCTGGCAACAACCAGGTAGGCCTGCCCACTATAAAGGGCTGTCTGCCCCCTCCTCTTCCTCGTCCTCTCTTGTCCTTGATCTCTTCCCTGTAGCTTCTCTCTGCCCTTCCCCTTCCCCCTCTCTCCACAATGGTCATGGCTGGCCTGTACTCCTCTACCTCTCTGTGCTCTCTCTGTCTGTCTCTCTGTCTCTCTCTGTCTCTCTCTCTTGTCTGTCTCTCTGTCTCTCTCTGTCTCTCTCTCTGTCTCTCTCTCTGTCTCGTCTCTCCTCTCTCTCTCTCTCTCTCTCTCTCTTCTCTCTCTGCCTCTACTACCCTCCTGGTTACCCTCCCCATGCCTGAATAAATTCTATTCTATGCTATACTGTGGTGTGGCTGGCCCTCATGGGAAAAGGACGCTCTGCATGGGCCTGCTGAGACATCCCCTTCCATCATTGGTCCCTTTTTCTTCATTGAGACAATCCCTTCCATCATTGGTTTCCATCCTTTAATTGGTGCCATGATTCCTTGAACATTTGCGGGTTTGCATCAGACCAGCTCCAAAGGGCCTAGGACATGGTAGCTTCCCCATCCTCCACTGGTTTAGAGTAAACCATCCACTTTGGTCACAGGAAAGATTTCCTGAGCTAGTAAGCTAACCCTGCCTTCCCTTGAACCTATTCTAGGACAGCTTCCCTTGGATAAGACATTTCCCCTCTCCTCTCGAGACAGTTTCCCGTGGCCTGAGTACCCAGTGTCAGGCCTGGACAGACTGTTCTCTCTGCCTTTGGAGCCACGGCTCAAGTTCTATTCCGCAGCATGTCTCTTCCATGGGTCAGACTCTGTGGGCCGCATGGACCCACTTAGTCCCGCCGATTTGCCTGAAAAGCAGCAATCTGGGACCCTGTTTGCTCACTCCCCCTTGCACCCTGCCAGGGACCCTCTCTGTGACTTGCTTCCCCATGTGCACAAACAGCAGCACAAAGGGCTTGGCTGCCTGAGCATGCGAGAGAGATATTCTCTCCCCTCACTGCCCGGGACCTGTAAAGTGAGTGCTAGCGGTGCCTTCTGCAACAAAAAACAACTAACATGAAACATTGCTTGTGATATGGGAACATGCTTGCTTTTTCCTTGACCACCGCAGACTAGCTGCTAGGAGGCAACTGAGTAGCGACTTCTAGCTGCTGCAGGAAGTCCCACCCTGCCACTTCTGCTGACTGTAGACCTGACTCGCAGCACCGATGGCTCACAGCTCCAACCTACCAGCTATATCATATGCCATTGTTGCCACCTTTCTTATTCTGGTCCTAGCCAAATGTTTCTTTGCTAATACAAAGTGTGCTTTTCTCTGCCTGCGCAACCTGCCAAAGTAGGAAAGACTCTGTCTTGATAGATTTTTACTACTGCTATTAAATTCTATTCAGTTACAACCAATCCTTATGCTCTCAATCTTGTCAAAGTCTGCTAATAGTATAAGTTTATGACCGACAGAATTCCCAAAGCCTCTAACAATTGACCCAAGATGGTTTTAGAAGACTTGGGACACCAGACTCCTAGAAGAATACAGCCTGGATTGTATGTGAACAAACGCTTGTGGACTAAAACTGGATACTCTGAGTCAAATGACTTAACTAAGTCAAACCAAGGGAAGTCATTTCTCATGTCACGCATATCCATTCCACATTAAAAAAAAAAAAAAAAAAAAAAAGCCCGGTGGCTTCTGCACTTTGAAGCCAAACTGACTTCGCTCAGAGACTATGGAGACCACAGGAAACTGTTGACTAGTGAACTCTGTCATATTTTTTAAAATAATGTATAACTGATAGATTGTTTACTCTTTCTCAGACTTCTGACTACATTGACAGCTAAGCTTTCACAGATATTATCTGTTACCTCATTACCTAAAACTCAGTTGCCATCAATTAAATGCTTCATATTTCCTTTTCTTGCTATGCTACTGTCCTAAATTATCTGGTTATCATAAACTTGCTAAGTCTAATAAAAACATTCCACTCAAACCCACTCTGATGGACCAAATAGATGCCATCCAGATAAGTACATCTGCCTAAAGTTCCCACTTACTAGCTATTACAAAGGTTGTGATCCTCTGGGTTTCAAATGTACATCTTAGAAAAATTTTCTTTCTCCCAAATGTACTTAATCCTACTCCTTACATCTTGTAAGGTCCAGGCACAACCAGACAACTCCAGAGAAGCAGCCTTCAGATGCTCCATCTCCTGTCGCACATACAGCTGCTTCTAGGGGACCTGTTCCTTCTGGCCTGTCCTCTAATGGCTCCATAAAGCCTGGACAGCAGGATTGGACAATTTTTCCCCATATCCATTCTTCTAGGTTCCTCTTAAAGACACGTTACCTCCAATGCCAGTAGGAAGTAGCCAGTTATCATGACGACCCTATTCCTTCCTGCTTCATTGTCACCTTTTTCAAATTTTTCTTTTTAATTAACAAAAATGGGGGATGTTAATATTTTGTCTAAACTCCACCTCCACAGTTATCTGGCAACAGCGCAGGTATGCTCTTCCCACAGTTACCTGGCAACAGCCAGGTAGGCCTGCCCACTATAAAAGGGGCTGTCTGCCCCTCCTCTTCCTCTTCCTATCTTGCTCCCTTGATCTCTTCCCTGTAGCTTCTCTCTGCCCCTTCCCCTTCCCCTCTCTCCACATGGTCATGGCTGACCTGTACTCCTCTACTTCTCTGTGCTCTCTCTGTCTCTGTCTCTCGTCTCTCTGTCTCTCTGTCTCTCTCTCTCTCTCTGCCTCTACTACCCTCCTGGCTCCCCTCCCCATTCCCTAAATAAACTCTATTCTTTTGCTATACTGTGGTGTGGCTGGTCCCTCATGGTGAAGAGATGCCTCGGCATGGGCCAACTGAGACATCCCCTTCCATCACTGGTCCCCTTTTCTTCAATCGGACCCCTACCCTAAGGGCAACACCTTGGGCCGCAAGTGCCCCCAGCCCTTGGAGTTTTGATGAGGACCCTAGGGAAGGGGTGCAAAAGATGAGACAAGAGACACAAAGAAGAAGCACAGGTCTGAATGTCTGATCAAGTGCTTGGAATTTTTATTGTTCAGGTCTCCATTAAAAAGACAAAACAGGCAGGAGAGAATCAGGGTCATCTGGTAATTGTTTAAGTTCTTAGCAAGCATCCTTAGCCCAAACCACTTTCTCATGAGCAAGAGGCCAATAAAACATTTGTTAGGCTCAAGTTGCTAATTTTCTCTCCCAGGCAGGAAGGTGATAAGGTCTTCCTTAACTCAGGCAATCTACTTAATGACATTCGAAGTCTTGGCTTGCAGCACCTTGTCAACTTGCATACAAACACATCACTTTTAAGCACCAATTTACTTTCTTATTCATCCCCAAGATCTAAATAACTTTAAAGTCCCACTGTCTTTAAAAATTCTTACATATTAAAATTTTCAATCCCTTTAAATATTCAGTCTCTTTTAAAATTCAAAGTCTTTTTACAATTAAAAATCTTTTAACTGTGGGCTCCACTAAAATACTTTCTTCCTTCAGGAGGGAAAATATCAGGGCACAGTCACAATCAAAAGCAAAATCAAACTCCAACTGTCTAATGTATGGGTTCCATGCACAATCTTCTGGGCTCCTCAAGGGCTTTGGTCACTTTCCAGCTCTGCACTTTACAGGCCACACCTTGTCTTCTAGACTCCAGCTGCCTGTAATCCACTGCTCTGCTGCTGTTCTGTGGTCATCTCATGGTTACTGGCATCTCCAAAACACTGCTGTCTTCCATGCAACTAGGCTTCACCAATAACCTCTCATAAACTCTCTTCATGGTGCCAAGCTCAACTCCTTTTCATATCCCTTCAGTCCTAGGCTATCACTTGCAACTGAGGTGCTTCACAATGGCCTTCATGGCTTCTCACAGTACTGAAACTCAGCGTTCTTCATGACCCTTATATCTTCAAAACCAGTACCACTTGGGTGACTTTTACACATTACCAAGTCCAGCCACAACACAAGGTACAAACTTGGCTATCTCTGGAACACAGCTTCTCTGTGCTCTCAGAAAACACTTCCCAGAAGATTTCACCTCAATGATGCTGGTTCTTCTTAATCACCACTAATTTCTTAGTTCCAGCTAACTGGTCATCAATCATCCCAGTAATGCAAAGGTTTCGCTTTAGTAGTCTGGTATCTCATTAATCACAGCTGATTCTTCAGCCCCAGCTAACCAAAACCACAGAATCTTCACAATCAAAATAGCAACAGCCCTGATAAGAGTATTTAATCTTCCCTCTGAAATTTTACAAGTCAGGCCTCCAGCTTCTGCACTGTTCTCAACATTGTTTTCCAAGCTACTACAGAACATCTCACAGACCTCTTGACATCCAATGGCTCTTCTATCTCAAAGCTTCAAAGTCCTTCAGCAGTCCTCCCCAAATCATGGTCAGGTTGTCACAGAAATACCCCACTATGCAGGTACCAATTTGTGTCAGTCAGGGTTTCTATTCCTGCACAAAACATCATCACCACAAAGCAAGTTGGGGAGGAAAGGGTTTATTCATCTTACATTTCAATATTGCTGTTCAGCATCAAAGGAAGTCAGGACTAGAACTTAAGTAAGTCAGGAAGCAGGTCAGGAAGCAGGACCTGATGCAGAGGCCATAGACGGATGTTACTTACTGGCTTGCATCCCCTGCTTGCTAAGCTTGCTTTCTTATAGAACCCAGGACTACCACCCCAGGGATGGTACCACCCACAATGGGCCCTCACACCCTTGATCACTAAATTAGAAATATCCTTACAACTGGATCTCATGGAGGCATTTCCTCAAGGGAGACTCCTTTCTCTGTGATAACTCCAGCTTGAGTCATGTTGGCACAAAAAAACAGTCAGTACAAAGGACATGTCTCCGTGGTAGATGTAGATTCTATTCTTTACAAGATTAAGAAGTTTCATTCTTTTTATAATAATGTGTTTCAATAAACAGTCCTAAACTCCAAATCTGGAAGCAGGAGATAATACAACCTGTATGCTAACCTCCCATGCTGCATGCTAGTGTGCTGTGAGCCTTCTAAATGTCACTAGAGGTGGTTCTGTTGTGCCTTAACATGATTTATTCCTTCAGGCCTGGGCCCTAGCCTGGGAAGATTAAGTGTACCTGTCCCCAAGTTCCTACCTGGCTTGGGAAATAAAGTAAAGAGGACATTTCTCTCCTGCTTTGGAAAAAAAAATGTTCACCAATGGAATATGTCATCATATCCATCTTTTTGATGTCATCTTTTTATAACTGCACCTAACTACAGAGGTAGAGCTCTAAGTTTATTCTTTTGTAAAAGTCAAAACAATAAGTCTTATTCTCCATTGTAATAATTGTTCTGTTTGTTTATACACTTAAATCTAACTGTATTTTCCTTTAGATTTTAACCCAAAGCTTTTAGTACCATATTAAGTCTATGGTTTAAGAACTACTTGGAGAACAACTAGAAATGGATCAACAATTTAAATATTTACTGACCTTGCTAAGAACTAGACTTTGATTCCCAATACTCGGATCACAACACCCTGTAATTTCAGCACCAGAGGTCCGTTACCCTCTTCTGTCCTCTATAGGCACCTCTAATATACAGGCATTGGAGCTGATACAGTGAGATGGGAATAAGCTAGAAAGGAAGGCAGTCTGAGAGGGTCTACAGGAGGGAGGATATCCGAATGTGCTACTAGTATCTGTACAGCTCCCTGTGAATGGGTGCACGAAGAAGGAGAGGTCACAGAAGATGGCCTGCTACAAATTTATGAGTAAGATTAAGGAATTGCAATTGAAGCCGGGAAGTGGTGGTGCATGCCTTTAATCCCAGCACTTGGGAGGCAGAGGCATGTGGATTTCTGAGTTAGAGGCCAGCCTGGTCTACAGAGTGAGTTCCAGGACAGCCAGGGCTATACAGAGAAACCCTGTCTTGAAAAAAAAAAATAGCAATTGAAGGATAGGAGTTAGAGAAAGGATTGCCTACCCAATTTCTCTGGTATCTGTGTTTGTTAAGTTCCCAGGGAGTATTTGTGGCAGTGACAACCAAGACAAAAGGATGCGGTGGATGAAGTCATTTAGAAGAGACTTGTGTAATCTGTTGAGTGTGGGGGCAGAAAGGAAGGGAAGGCTGCAGCAGATGGACTATTACAGAGCTGAGAATAAGACTTGGGCACTACAGTCAGATGGGAGGAGAGAAAATGAAGGATATCTACCTGACTCCCTGGCTGGCATGGACAGCACGTTCCTAGGGATTGCCTGTGGGCACAACGAAGTTAAAAAATTATGAACAGGCAGCCTGTTTTAATTTACATTTAAGGTATAAGTTAGCAAAAAACTGATAGAATTTGCAGTTAATTACAAAATTGAATTTTAGAGAATCCATGAGTTAAATGTGATACAAAATAAAACTATTAAAAACATCTTTTAGAGAGTTGATACTGAAACTAAGAGTTTAAATTCCCTATTCATCTCTTTCTCTGACCTTTTTCATTATCCTTGACTTATCTCATAGTTCTCAATGAGGAGCATTTTTACTTACAGTAAAATATCTATTATAAATCCACTTCCCAAATACCTTTTAGTCTTAAAGCAAAGAATCACAGTGTGGTCTGAATTGGGTTCCATACAGCTTAGGGAACATCTTTGATTATTAAAGATAAACAAATGCAGCTACCTCTGTGTCCCAACAATATTCCTAGATTTTATGCTAAGACCATCTTCAAGCCTCATGGTGAGTTTCTCTATGTATTTTGAATTTACCATCTTATTAAACATGGGTTCTGTGTTACTTTGTGACTGGCCATGGAAGTGTTGCCATGGGCCTGGAACCCTGAGACAGCAGGTGTCTGGCCATGACCCAGAACCAGGGCCCTGGCATGCAGTCTCATCTCCATTTACCCTGTACCTTCAGTCACGTAAGATACAGGTAGAAGGATGTGACTAACAGTTCTCTGCCTAGAGATTTACATATTATTAAGGCCAGGGGCTAGATAATTAAGTTTTCCCCTCCCTAGCCCCTCCTTTTTCCAACTCCCCAATATAAGGAAGCCCTCCTGGCATTTGCCGGGGCAGTACAAATCATCCAGATACAAATAAACTTTTATCTTGGATTCCACATGTCTCCTGGAACTTTGGACATTCTCGTACCTGTGGGAAAACTCCATAGTGGGAAAAGCCTCTGGGACCCTGCTATAACAGCCTGCGCGACTCCACCTCTCTCGCTGTGTCAGCTTGCTGGGCACCTCGCTGCTGCCCTCTGGGACTCCTCGGCTGCTGCCGGCTGGCCCACGAGGCTGCACATGCCCCGGGCCACCCCGTGCAGTGTTTTTGTTTTTTTTTTTCCCCACAACTTTGTATCTACTTTTCTAACAAGAAACCCACTAAATGCTTGAATGCCACTAACATCAAAATTAGATATTTCCTACACATGTTCAAATTCTCGTCCTGGGTCATCTATAATAACACAAACCTTTTCTGGGGAACAACTTCATTAAACCAGATTCACCATTTAACCCTATAACCAGTCTTGTAGGTGTAAAGAAATTCTAAGGGAAACATATTTCTCAATTTGACTACCAGACTGTTGAAAAAAAGAATGGACCTTAGGATAAGGGCATTTCCTTGGGAATCTCACATACGGACAGAGAGAGAACTTGTCTCTCTGAAGGAGACTTCAAACACTTCTAGCAATTTGTCAAACATTTTACAGACTAAATAACCTGATAATGATGAATCAACAGTGGTTGTCAATGTACCAAGGTACAGTGTATTGAGTACTGTTTGTATGTGCTTATCCTTGGCTTCTATTTAAAATATTCTATTTTAGGATCCTTTCTTATTTATTATTATTATTAGGATATTTCTTATTTATTCTTATTTATTTCTTCTTATTTCTTCTTCTTATTTTTTATTAGGGTATTTCTTATTTTATTATTATTATTAGATATTTCTTATTTTAGGATTGAGTGTGTTTGAGAGATCTTTTCTCTTCTTTACAATATGACTATTGAATAAATGTCTCCCTCTTTCCCTCTGATATCTATTTTAAATTCATCCTTTTTAATAGTTATGCAAATGTGGAGAAGGATGACTTAGCACAAATTATGACCTCCAAGATTCATGATAGAAATCATTGTGGAAAAGTAAATAGATAATAGATAGATAGATAATAGATAGATAGATAGATAGATAGACTTTCCTCCCTCTATTGAAAGAGAAATAGAGGAACATTTATCTTAAATCTATAAGACAAATTTTGCCTTTTGATTTTTTGTGTTACTAAGCATTACATTTTAAAGAAACAGAGTAAACTTTCTAACATATTTTATTTTTTATTTTTATTTCCTAAACTGGGTGGACAAAGTTTTAATAATTGTTTTCATGTATTTTTGGTTGTTTCACAAGTTGCTTGTGTCAAAGATTTTGATATACCATGGCCCCTTCAGTCCTTGTTTTTGTTATGTGCTAAAAAGTTGGAGGGGGAGCATATGCCCATTAAATATGGGAAAATTGGAATTAAAATATTTTAGTCATATATTAAGGGTAGATAAGTACATACTTTTAATAATTTTGAGTACTCTAAATATGCTAAACATATTAAAATATCTTTCAAGTAGTAAATGTTACATAAATCTTTAATTTTATATACAAAGATTTTGATAGTGACATTATTTTAAAACTCACTCTTGTATTACATAATGGATAACATAAAATTCATATGGTTTCTTAATTTTAATATAGAACTTTTAGTTAGATATTTCATTTATTTACATTTCAAATGTTATCCCCTTTCCCAGTCTCCATCCCAGAATCCCCTACCCCTGCTTCTATTAGAGTGTTCTCCCACCCATCCACCCACTCCCTCCTCCCTGCCCTAGCACTCCCCTACATTGGTGCATCTAGCCTTCACAGGACCAAGGGCCTCTCCTCCCATTGATGACCTACAAGGCCATCCTTTGCTACATATGTGGCTGGAGCCATGATTTCTTCTATGTTTACATTTGGTTGGTGATGTAGTATATGAGAAAACTGTTAAATGCAAGGGTTTTTATTAGGATTAGACTACACATAAATTAAAAGTTATAGGTTTGCTAAAGATTCTTATGCTGTTTACTTTTTGTAATGAGGATTATAATAAATAAAATCCCAACAAAAATGATATTAAAATATTTTTATTAAAATATACCTATATATGATTGTGTATATGAACTATCTGCACATATTTGGTAATATATTATTTTTATATAATGTACCTATTGTCAAACTGTCTTATACACAAGTGCTTATATAAACTAAACTTGTTAATTCAGTTTAGTTATAGTTCGGTTTCATAGAAAAGCCAATGTTTTTTAAAAAGACATTAAATATATTTAATCAATATGACCACACATAGTTAAAACTAATAGTACTAAGTCTATCTTTGAGAAAAATAGCACACATTTTTGAATAAAAACTAATTAATTCAGATTTAAAGGACAAAATATACAAATCATACACTTCTAATCAAGATTCTATCTTTTAAATCCTCATCTAAATTCTGGTTTTGTAACATGGCCCTTATAGTATGGCATGCAAATTAATTTTATGATATCATTAATCCTACTGCCCTCTCTTAAGATAATGAACTCCTTATTCCACAGATTAAGAAATCAAATCAAGGTTTTGATGGTCTTGCTTATAAATTCATGTATATATGCACAAAAATGTTTTAAGAGTTTTAAAGATGCTTTTATCAACTTCTTTTTTACTGGATATTTTATTTACATTTCAGATTTTATCCCCTTCCCCCATATCCCACCCACCCAGAAAAACCCTAACCCATACCTCACCTCCTGCTTCTATGAGGATGTCCACCACCCATCGACCCACTCCCACCTCTCTGACTAGGTATTCTTCCACACTGGGGAATCCAGCCTTCACAGGACCAAGGACCTCCTTTGCCACCTATGCGCTACAAGGCCATCCTCCTGAACATATACAGCTGGGGTCATAGGTCCCTCCCTATGTATTCCCAGGCTGATGGTTTAGACACTGGGAGCTCTGGTTAGTTGGTATTGTGGCTCTCCCCATGGGGCCACAAACCCTTTCAGCTTCTTCAGTCTTCTCTCTAACTGATCCATTGGGAACCCCATGATCAGTTCTTTGATTAGCTGTGAGCATCCTCCTCTCTATATGTCAGGGTCTGGCAGACTTCTAAAGAGACAGCTGTATCAGGCTCCTGTCAGCATGCACTTCCTGGCATCCACATCAGCATCTATCTTTGGTGACTGCACATGGGATGGATACCCAAGTGGAACAGTCTCCAGACCAACACTCCTTCAATTTCTGTTCCCCACTTTGTCTCCATATTTGCTCCCATGAGTATTTTATTACTCCTTCTAATAAGGACCGAGGCACCCACACTTTGGTCTTCCGTTTTCATGAGTTTCATGTGATCAGTGAATTGTATCTTGAGTATAGTGAGCTTTTGGGCTAATAGCCAATTATCAGTGTGATTTTTTGTGGCTGATTACCTCACTCAGGTTTATATTTTCTAGTACCATCCATTTGCCTAAGAATTTCATGAATTCCTTGTTTTTAATAGCTGAGTAATATTCCATTGTGCAAATGTACCATAATTTCTGTATTCATTCCCCTGTTGAAGGACATCTGGGTAATTTCTAGTTTTTGGTTATTATAAATAAGGCTGCTATGAACATAGGAGAGTATGTGTCCTTGTTATGTTTTGGAGCATCTTCTGGGTATATACCCAGGAGTGGTATAGCTCAGTCCTCAAATAATGCTATGAGCAATTTTCTGAGGAACCATCAGACTGATTTCCAGAGTGGTTATAGCAGCTTGTAATCCCACCAACAATGGAGGAGTGTACCTCTTTGTCCACATCCTAGCCAGCATCTGCTATCACCTGAGTTTTTGATCTTAGCCATTCTGGCTGTTGTGAGGTAGAATCACAGGGTTATTTTGATTTGCATTTCCCTAATGACTAAGCATGTTGAGCAATTCTTTAGGTGCTTCTCGGACTTTCAAAATTCCTCGGTTGAGAGTTCTTTGTTTAGCTCTGTACCTCATTCTTTAATAGTGTTATTTGGTTGTCTGGAGTCAAATTTCTTGAGTTCTTTGTATATATTGGATATTAGTCCTCTATCAGATACAGGATTGGTAAAGATCTTTTCCTAATCTCTTGGTGGACCATTTTATCCTATTGACAATGTCCTTTATCTTACAGAAGATTTGTAATTTCATGAGGTTCCATTAGTCATTCCTTGATCTTAGAGCATAAGCCATTGGTGTTCTGTTCAGGAACATTTCCCCTGTGCCCAAGTATTTGAGGTTCTTCCCCACTTTCTATTCTATTAATTTCAGTGTATCTGGTTTTATGTGAAGATCCTTTATCCACTTGGAATTGAGCTTTGTACAAGTAGATAAGAATGAATCGATTTGCATTCTTCTACATTCTGACTTCCAGTTGAACCAGTGCCATTTGTTTAAAATATTGTCCTTTTTCCACTGGATGGTTTTAGCTCCTTTTTCAAAGATCAAGTGACCCTAGGTGTGTAGGTTCACTTCTGGATCTTCAACTCTATTCCATTGTTCTTCCTGCCTGTCTCTGTACCAGTACCATGCAATTTTTATCATTATTGCTCTGTAGTACAGCTTGAGGTCAGGGATGGTGATTCCCTCAGAAATTATTTTATTGTTGACAATAGTTCTCTCTATCCTGGGTATTTTGGTATTCCAGATGAATTTGAAAATTGCTCTTTCTATATCTATGAAGAATTGAGTTGGAATTTTTATGGGAATTAGATTGAATCTGTACATTGCTTTCTGCAAAATGGCCATTTTTACTATATTAATTCTGCCAATCCATGAGCATGGGAGATCTTTCCATCCTCTGAGATCTTCTTTGATTTATTTCATCAGAGACTTGAAGTTCTTATAATACAGATATTTCACTTGCTTGGTTAGATTCACACCAAGGTATTTTTTATTATTTCTGACTATTGTGAAGGGTGTCATTTCCATTATTTCTTTCTCATCATGTTTATCCTTCGAGTAGAGAAAGGCTACTGGTTTGTTTGAGTTGATTATATATCCACCTACTTTTCTGAAGTTGTTTATCATGTTTAGGAGTTCTTTGGTGGAAGTTTTGGGGTCACGTAAGTATACTATCCTATCATCTGCAAATAGTGATATTTTGACTTCTTCCTTTCCTATTTGTATCCCGTTGACTTCTTTTTGTTGTCTAATTGCTTTGGCTACGACTTCCAGTACTATATTGAATAGGTAGGGGAGAGTGGTCAGCCTTGTCTAATGCCTGATTTTAGTGGGATTGCATCAAGTTTCTCTCCATTTAGTTTGATGTTGGCTCCTGGCTTGCTGTATATTGCTTTTCCTATGTTTAAGTATGGGCCCTGAATTCCTGATCTTTCCAAGACTTTTACCATGAAGGAATGTTGAATTAAGTCAAATGATTTCTCAACATCTAGTGAGATAATCATGTGGTTTTTTTCTTTGAGTTTGTTTATATAGTGGATTACTTAGATGGATTTCCAAATATTGAATTATCTCTGCATTCCTGGGATAAACCCCACTGATCACGATGGATGATTGTTTTCATGTGTTCTTGGATTTGATTTGCAAGAATTTTATTGTGTATTTTTGCATCGATTTTCATAAGGGAGATTTCTTGTATCTTTGTATAGTTTAATTATGAGCATAATTGTGGCTTCATAGAAAAAATTGGGTAATGCTCCTTCTGTTTCTATTTTGTGGAATAGTTTATAGAGAACTGGTTTAGGTCTTCCTTGAAGGTCTGATAGAATTCTGGCCTAAAACCATCTGGTCCTGGATTTCTTTGTTGGGGAGACTTTTAATGACTCCTGCTATTTATTTAGGCATTATGGGACTGTTTAGATGGCTTATATGCTCCTGATTTAACTTTGGTTCCTGGTATCTTTCTAGAAAATTTGCCATTTCATCCAGATTTTCCAGTTTTGGGAGCACAGTCTTTTGTAGTAGGATCTGATGATTTTTTGAATTCCCTCAGTTTCTGTTATGTCTTCATTTTCAGTCCCGATTTTATTATTTGTATACTGTCTCTTTGCCCTCTATTTAGTCTGGCTAATGGTTTATCTATCTTGTTGATGTTCTCAAAGAACCAGCTCCTGGTTTGGTTGACACTTTGTATAGTTCTTTTTGTTTCTACTTGTTTGATTTCAGCCCTGTGTTTGATTATTTCCTGATGTCTACTTTTCTTGGTTGTATTTGCTTCTTTATTTCCTAGAGTTTTCGGGAGTGCTGACAATTTGCTAGTGTATGTTCTCTCCAGTTTCTTTTTGTAGGCACTTAGAGCTATGAGTTTTCCTCTTAGCACTGCTTTCATTGTGTCCCATAAATTTTGGTATGATGAGCCTTCATTTTCATTCTAAAAAGTCTTAGTCGTCATTACATAGAGCACTGTTCAGTTTCCATGTGAATGTGGGCTTTCTACTGCTTTTGTTGTTATTGAAGACCAGCTTAATCTGTAGTTATCTTAAAAGATGCATGTGATTATTTCAGTCTTTTTGTATCTGTTGAGGCCTATTTTGTGACCAATTATATGGTCTATTTTGGAGAAGGTACCATGAGGTGCTGAGAAAAAGTATATTCTTTTGTTTTAGGATGAAATGTTCTATAGATATCTGTTAAATCCATTTATCACTTCTGTTATAACTTCTCTTAATTCATAACTTCTGTTAATTTTACTGTGTCTCTGTTTAGTTTCTGTTTCCATGATTTGTCCATTGCTGAGAGTGGAGTGTTGAAATCCCCCACTATTATTTATGAAGTGCAATATGTGCTTTGAGCTTTTGTAAAGTTTCTTTTATGAATGTGAGTACCTTGCATTTGAAGCATAGATGTTCAGAATTGAGAGTTTATCTTGGTAGATTTTTCCTTTGATGTGTATGAAGTGTCCTTCCCTATCTTCTTTGATAACTTTTGGTTGAAAGTCGACTTTATTCAATATTAAAATGGCTATTCCATCTCGATTCTAGGGACCTCTCGCTTAGAAAATTGTTTTCCATTCTTTTATTCTGACTTAGTGTCTGTCTTTGTCACTCAGGTATGTTTCCTGTATGCAGTAAAATTCTGGGTCCTGTTTACATATCCAGTCTGATAGTCTACATCTTTTTTATTTGGGAATAGGGTCAATTGACGTTAAGATATATTAAAGAAAAATGATAGTTGCTTCCTGATATTTTTGTTATTAGAGGTAGAATATGTTTGTTTAGCTATTTTCTTTTGGGTTTGTTGGAAGATTACTTTCTTGCTTTTTCTAGGTTGTAGTTTCCCTCCTTTTGTTGGAGTTTTCCATCTATTATCCTTGGTAGGGCTAGATTTGTGGAAAGATTTTGTGTAATTTTGGTATTGTCATGAAATATCTTGGTTACTACATCTATAGTGATTGAGAGTTTTGCTGGTTATAGTATCCTGGGCTGGCATTTGTGTTCTCTTAGGGTCTGTGTAATATCATTTCATGATCTTCTGGCTTTTATATTCTCTGGTGAGAAGTCTGATGTAATTCTGATAGGTCTGCCTTTGTATGTTACTTGATTTTCCCCCTTACTACTTTTAGTATTTTTTCTTTATTTTGTGCATGTGATGTTTTGATGTGACAGGAGATATTTCTTTTCTGGTCTTGCCTATTTGGAGTTATGTAGGCTTTTTGTAAGTTCACGGATATCTCTTTCTTTAGGTTAGGTATGTTTTCTTCTATCATTTTGTTTAAGATATTTACTGGACTTTTAATTTGGGAACATTTACTCTCATCTATACCTATTATCCTTAGGTTTGGTCTTTTCATTTTGTCCTTTATTTCCTGGATGTTTTGGGTTAGGAGCTTTTTGCATTTTACATTTTCTTTGACAATTGTGTTAATGTTTTCCATGACATCTTCAGCAATGAGATTCTCTCTTCTATCTCTTGTATTCTGTTGGTGTTGCTTGCATCTATGACTCCTGATCTCTTTCCTAGGTTTACTATATCCATGGTAGTCTCCCTTTGAGATTTCTTTATTGTTTCTACTTCCATTATTAGATCCTGGATGATTTTGTTTGATTTCTTTATCTGTTTGGTTGTGTTTTCTTGCAATTCTTTAAGGGATTTTTGTGTTTCTTCTTTAAGGGCTTCTACTTGTTTACCTCTGTTCTCCTGTGTTTCTTTAATGGTATTATTTATTTCCTTCTTAAAGTCCTCTATTGCCAATATGAAAAGTGATTTTAAATCAGAATCCTACATTTCCTGTTTGATAAGGTATCCTAGGACTTGCTATGGTGGGAGAACTGGGTTCTGTTGATGCCAGGAAATTTTCGTTTCTCTTATGTTCTTGCTTTTGCCTTTGACATTTGGTTATCTCTAGTGCTAACTGCACTCACTGTCTCTTACTGGATCCTGTCTTTCCAGTTTTTCATGCTTGTGTCATAACTCAGAGTCCACCTGTCTCTGTGATCCTTAACTCCTGGTTGGAAGAGCTCCTTCGACTCAAGCTCTTCCTCTGGTATCCTGAAATCCTGCTGCTCTGAGTGCAGTGGTTACTCTGCTGCTCTGAGTGCAGTGGTTCTTAAAGGATGGTTAAGGATATGGTGTCTTCATGGGAGCAGACCTGCTAGGTGTCCACCCCAGCCAAAATGACCAAGTAAGGGTTGGAAGGGTAGTGGTTTCTGGAGTGCTGGCTTGGGTGGATAATGGGATCTGAGTGCCCCAGGCTCCCAGTTGCAGCTCTGGGACTTAGGCTTGTGAGGGAGGTTTCTTACCCACTGCTCTTTTCCACTGGTTCCTCTAGGATGGTTTCAGGGTATAGTGTCTTTATGGGACAGACCAGGTATTTGTCTGCCCCAGCCAAAAGTAACAAGCAAGGCCTATCCACTTCTTTAAAAATGAAATAATCAGACATGTTTCTCAAGATTCTTATTTTAGACGGGCCTATGTAAGAGAAAAATACTAAATATTTTTAAGTTATCATTTTGAAGAGGTATTTCAAGGCATACACAGAGATCTACAAGTTTACAGATTATCTTATTATGTTATGCTATAACGATATGTATTTTTTTAAGTATTCATTTCAATTTTAGTTAAAAAATTATGCCAAAGTTTATACTATTCTGGATGCCTCATTCTGGTGTTTATGTCTCATAAACACTAATAAGAAGTGAATACTTTTTCTAACAACAACAATACAATCACAACATTTCATGGTACCTGTTATAATAACAAATATTTAACAAGTAATTAATTGAAAGTTAATTAATAAATAGAAGTTTTAATATACTTCATAATTGTTTAATATCTAAGAGTTTTTCTGTGCATATTAGTTAGGATTACAACTGTTGTCTTGAAAAACCAACATGAAAAGCAACTTGGAGAATAAATATTTTATATGGTTTACACATGCACATCAAAATCTATTACTGAAGGAAGTCAGGAGAGGAATACAAACAGGCAGAAATCTGGAGGCATGAGCTGATACAGAGGCCATGAAGGGGTGCTGCTTACTGGCTTGCTCTACATAGCTTGCTCAGCCTGCTTTCTTATAGAAGCCAAGAGCCAAGGGAAGGAACCACTCACAAATCCCCTGAAGGTTTGCCTACAGGCACATCTTATTGAGAAACTGTCTTAATTGGGCTTCCTCCTCTCAGATGAGTATTGCTTGTGTCAAGTTGACATAAAACTTGCTAGTACACTGTGTTTTAGACATAGCCACCAGAGCTTACACTTACAATTATCTCATTAAAATTATTTTCTGAATTTCAGAACAATAATAATGTTATCAGTAAATTATGTTGTAAATGGTTCTTTAAAACGTAGTTATAACTAATTTAAAAATAATGAAAAGGTTATAAATGTTTTAAAGTTTAATTCAATACCATATGATGTAATTAATGATTATCTATAACAGTGTTAACTTAAATATTGGTTTAGTCTAATATACTTTTAATAAATGAATAATTAAAACCCAAGATTAAGCATGTTTTATCATTGAACAAAGCCTTTACCTTTTAAATAGTCACTGCCTTAACTATATATATTTGAAGAAAATCTGTTTAAAGAGTGATGCCTTTCGCTGAGACCAATAAAAACTATGTCATAGCTGTATGGAAGGACCCTCTTACCTTAAATGAAATGGCCTGGACCCAGTTCTCATATGGTGCTGAGGTTTGATATGCCTGTTTGATACCACAGAAGGCACAGCTAAATGGCTGCCAAAATGATTAATGAAATAAATAGATACCCCCACAAAGCCAGGCCCAACTATCAATAAGATGAATAACAATTGACCTCCAGGGAAGAGAAATCTCCTTGATAATTCCCTTCTTTTTCCTTTCCAGGTAAAAATGAAACACTCGTGATGTCTGCAAGTAACAGTTCTAATCCTGTTGCTGACCTCCGGACTTATACTACTCAGACCTTTGATGGGCCATTGACAAGGACACCAAAAAGCTAGAGATTGACATCACTAATCTGAAGAAATCCCTCATTTTGAAGTCTGAAATGATTTCCAAAAGTTGCAAAGGTTTTATTGGACTTGATTTCCTCTTTTACAATAGAAAAGACTGTGTACAGTCTTGACTGTATACAACCCTTAAAGAAGAATGTTGCTCTTACATAGACAAGACAGGAATGGTTAAAGAGAGCATGAAAAAGGTCAGAGAAGGCCCTGAGAAAAGACAGAAAGAGAAAGAGAAAGAGAAAGATGAGAGCTGGTACAAGGATTAGTTTTCAACCTCTCTATGGTTGTCAACCTTACTTCCTACCATCTTGGGGCAATTAACTGCATTATTTTTGCTGATTTCTTTTGGTCCCTGGGCCTTAAATAGGCTGACTAACTTTGTGATACAACAAATAAATAATTTGGTAGCAAGACCTATTCAGATATATTATCATAAGTTAGCTATGGAGGACCACCACGATACTCAAGATGAGGTTGTTACTCTATCCAGGGTGTTCCCAAAACCCATCTCCATTCAACCTAAAAGAGGGGCTTCTTCCCTAGACCAAGCAGAGAGGGGCTACCCAGAACCCTCTCTGACTGGCAATCTGAATTCTTGCTTAGGCTGTGAGGCTAAAAGCACTACAAGGGAATATAAATAAAAGTTAAAAATATCTCTCTGGGTTCCCTGAGGGACAAGTCTGACTGCATAGGGTTGATGTCAATAGTATCCCCTCTCCAGGAAAAAGACATCGGGATGGGTACGATCCTCATGCCTCACTGGACAACAACAGGAGGACCGGGGCCATAACAAGGTCCTCTTCAATTATTGGAGGTCAGGCCTCTATCCCCACCTTCGCAAGATTAGAATCACCATGGTTCTTCTATACTTAGAGAAGGGAGGAGATTTCAAGGGCATCCCTGCTTATACACTGAAGGACTAAAATCAGCCATAGGCCTAAAATCAGCAATAGGCCTGACATACATACATGCTAACACAAAGTCTTGGGATCTCTGTGGAAAAACACTGAAACAGATCGATATAAACTATCGTAAACAGGCAGCTTCTGAGGAAATTTACCACCCTGAATAGTCATAGATCTTGTAAATAGGTAGCCTCAGCAGACAGTACCAACTTAGATAAGGACAAGTGAATCATAGTTAGAGTCATAGTGACATGTCCCCTGAACCTTCACCCAGCTGATACCCTGTTCTGAAAGGTATCTGTACTCCCTCTGAACACCTATGCTCCGGTTTCATTGTCTTCCCCACATCCTGCCTTTTTGTGTTTATAACCTCTGTGTGAATAAGTATATTACAATTTGATTTAAATAATTAAATAAATTTAAAAAAAAAAGAGTGATGCCTACCTAGGATATAATTCCTAAATTATGAAATGACTTCAAACCATATGTTTGTAGATAAATATTTAAATATGTCTGTAAAAATTGGTCTATATGATAAACAAATTACATATGGTATGGTGGGTTTGAATGAATTCCCCTAGGTTGAGGCTGGGCTTTGAATTATCAAAAGCCCACACCAGGCCCAGTTTTATTGTCTCTCTCTATCTTTGTCTTTCTCTCTATATATCTCTCTGTCTCTCTCTATCTCTCTCTGTCTCTCTCTATCTCTCTCAGTCACTCTCTGTCTCACTCTGTCTCTCTCTGTCTCTGTCTCTGTCTATCTGTGTGTGTGTATGTATGTGTATGTGTGTGTGTCTTTCTCTCCTCTCTCTCTGCCCGAAAATTTCATATTAGATAGCTCAGTTTTGTATTTCATAATCTCCATTTAAGAGCTACTATGCTGATCATTGTATGAACATAAATTCCAGAAAAGAAACTGTATCTAGCTGAGTGAAAACTAAAAGAAGATACATTTGTGGAAAATAGTCGGCTAATTAACCATCAGTATTGTGGAGAGATTGGAAGATTGCAGTCCAAAAGCCAGGTCTAGCCCTCTGGAGGTGCCATTTTTGTCCACCTCTTTGTCAGAACTAACACATTCTGACTAACAGAAAAAACCTTTTTGAAGTCTACTAATTTAACAGACCATTAGCTTCCACCAACCTACATGCTAAGGATGTCATGAGATAGTGTCTTGAGCCTGTAGAAAATCTTCCCCCATTTCACTGTATCTACCATTATGATGCTCTCATCAGTGTATTTTAATCTTTCCTTGAGTTTTAACTTTCTTTGTTTTATAAAACTTCATAAAATTACTTTCATTTTGGAACATAGAATTGGATGCAGTCTAAATCTGTGTTCACAGGCTAGGATCACTTAAAAAGGCTATAGAATAAACTATCTCTTATTTTCTTTAAGATAACAACTCTGATTTTCACAGCAACAATTGCTTCCTATTATATCTTTACTAGTATTTGACACAATTCCATGTGTTTTTGTTTTTCACATTTGACAAAAGTGATAAGGAAAATTAGTATCGCCTATTTCTGCATCTTCTCCTATAGAAAGATATAAAGTAAAAGAAAATCAAAAGTAAACCATTTTGCAGTAATTGAAATCCATCCAAATCACTATGTTTATTTGGAAGGAAGATTTTGCTTAACTTAGTAATTAGACTTTGGAAGTATGAGGGGTTTTTTGTTTGTTTTGTTTTGTTTTAGTTTTTAGTTTTTAGATTTTTTCCCTACCTGAATACAAATCTGAATGTGTCATAGTATCTAGAACAATTTGCAGCAAAGTTTAAAAACAAATTACTGTCCTTTTAAAAATAAGAGGCTCCAGTAGGTTCTATGTTTATTAATTGACTTTTAATCTAAAAGTATGAATCAAAGAGAACTGCAAATGTTTACTAATTAATTTTTATCTGATATAGGGCAAACAATTTTAAGTCAAACCTTTACAAGTACTTTTGATTTTAAGCTGAGTCCTTTTACAAGAACGTTGTTTAGAGTATGAAAAGTCTAATGGTGACCATCAAAATAATTTGTCTGATTTATATTCTGATTTCTGTAATAAAATACACTGAAAAAAGCAATTTAAGCGAAATTTTGATTTTGGCTTACAATTTTATGAACATATATTTAAAGAATTATAGAAACACTGTGGCAGGAAATGGCAGCAGTCAGGAAGGATGGCAGGGACAAGAGGCTGAATGATTGGTTACAATGCATCTGCACTCATGGAGCAGGGAGTCGAATTGGAGAGAATTGGAGTCACGCTAGAAAGCCTCAAGGCACACTCCCAGTTACACATTTTCTCCAGTGAGTCTCCATCTCTTAAAGATTTCACAAACTTTTCACAGAATAACATGCTGGGAAAATTGTTGAAATATAAATTAATAACAGTATATATTGAAACCATAAAATATGAAAATAAATTATATCTTTGTAAATATTTATTGAATTAAAGTTTAATAGAACCACTAATAAAATTATAATATGCATAATTGATTTCTACCATAAAAATAAATGGATCCAGTTGCAAAATGTTTACAATGAGATGGTCGGTTTCCCTGGTCTCAATCTGATTTTTTAGATCCAGTAATAATAGAGATATTACTTAAGTATTAGAATTGTCAACATAACATTTCTTCTTATTGGTAAGTATGACTCCTTTAAGAAGATAACAGCTAGTGATGAGAAATTGTTCCCTAATAAAATTTTACCTCAAGTTTCCTTGTGAGTGCTGCATTAGCCAAGTGAAATCAGAGTGTTATATATCTCTCAGAAATAAAGATTTTGAAACCAGTTTCTCTTCATTAAAAGCAGTGATTCTCAACCTTCCTAATGCTATGACCTTTTAATATAGCTCCTCATGTTGTGGCATCCCACAACCATAAAATTATTTATTGTTATTGCATTATTATAATTTTTGCTACTGTTATGAATATAATTAAATATGTGCTATGCAAAATATCTGATATGCAAATACCGAAAGTTTAATGACCTACAAGTTGAGAACAACTGATTTATAGTCTCAATGGATTTGTTTGACATTTTTACCAAGTGTAAAAGATTGCCTAGGGCTGTTTGGCTACAGTATACAGCTATGTGGAAATCCACATGGTCCAAGGAAGTGGCAGTACCTATCACCTTAGAGCTTTTTGCAGTTCAAGTCATGGGGAATGTAGCAAGATGAAAAGAAAACAAAAATAGTCTGGAAGATATTTTGGTGTGTACAGAAGAATATTGGCAGAAAAGAGAACACAGGGAATTGTCAATGGCTTTAGAGACTGTCTTAGTATGCCATTGCTTTGAAGTGACTACATGATCAAGGCAACACTTATAAAGGAAAACATTTAACTGGGGAGAGCTTCACTGTGGGAAGCATGGAAGCATACAGGCAAACATGGTGCTAAAGAAGGTACATAGAGTTCTACATCTTGACTGGAGTAAGACCAGGAGGGGACTATCTTTTGCACTGGGTGGAAGCATAGGAGATTGCAAAGGCCTCCTACATTGTGAAACACTTCCTCTAACAAGGTCACACCTACTCCAATGAGACCATAACTCCTAATTGTGTTATTCTCTGTGGTCAAGCATTCAATCACATGTTTGAATGAGAGCCAAAGTTCAAAGTCTCTTCTGAGATTCATACAATCTCTTAAAGCTGTAATCACCTATAAAATCAAAAAGCAGATCGCATGCTCCCAACATCATAGGATATACATTACCATTCGAAATCCTCGAAGTGAGGAAATACTGGACCAAAGTAAGACCAAAAAACAACTGGGAAATCTCCAAACCCTGCATCTCCATGTCTGATATCCAAATCCTTTAAGCTTTGTTAACTGCAACACATTTTTATTTCTCTTGGGCCAGTTCCACTCCCTGTTTTCAGCTTTCCTTCAACTTTACACATTTTTTTCTAATGTTTGGGGTCCACACATTATTTTCTTGGCTCCTCCAAAGGGCATGGGTCATTTCTCCAATCCTGAGCTCAGTAGTACTCTGGACTGTGGATAAATTCACTCTACTGCTGCTGCTATTCTTGGTTTTAATCCCATAGTACCACAATCTCCCATAAACTGACCACTTCCATTGTAACTATGCTTCATTTCACCAATAGCCTGTCATAAGTCACACTCAGTCTATGAGGCCACAGTCACCCTGAGACCTAAACGATACAAAGATTCAGCCAAGAAAGTGAATTTCAGACAAATTACTCTTAAGAACATTAATGAAAAAAATACTCAATAAGATACTAACACATGGAATTCGAGAACACATCAAAGACATCAGTATCAAGAATAAGTAGGCTTCATTCCAGGGATGCAGGGATACTTCAATAAAAGAAAATCCATTAACATAATCAACCATATCAAGAAACTTAAAAAAAAATGACATGATTATCTCATTAGATACTGAAAAAGCCTTTGGTAAAACCAACATCCTTTCATGTTAAAAGCATTAGAGAAACCAGGGATACAGGGCACATACCTAAACACAATCAAAGCAACATATAGCAAGCCAATAACCAACATCAAAGTAAATGGAGAGAAACTTAAAGCCTTTCCACTAAACTGAGGAACAAGACAAGGCTGCCCATTCTCTCACTGTCTATTAAATATTGTACTTGAATTTCTAGACAGAGCAGTAAGACACCTAAAGGAGATCAAGGGTATACAAAATTGGAAAGAAAAAGTCAACATGTCTCTATCTGAGGATGTGATAGTATACATATGCAATCACAAAAATTGTACCAGAGAACTCCTACAGCTGATAAGTAAAACAGTAGTCCTCTTTTATAAAAAAGATAAATGGGCAAGAAAGAAATTATAGAAATAGCATCCTTTACAATAGCCATGAATAATATAAAATATCTTGGAGTAACTCTGAAGAAAGAAATTGAAGAAGATATCAGAAGATGGAAATATGTTCCATGCTCATGAGTAGAAAAGATTATTATAGTGAAAATGCCCATCTTACCAAAAGCAATCTACAGATTCAATACAATCCCCATCTAAATTCCAACATAATTTTTATAGACCTTGAAATAACAATTCTCAAGTTCATATTGAAAAATAAAATTTCATGATAGCCAAAACAATTCTGAACAATAAAAGAAAGTTGGAAGGAATCACTATCAATAACCTCAAGCTGTATTATAGATCAATAGTGATAAGTACTGCATGGTTTTGGTACAGAAACAGAATGGTTGGTAGTGAAACCAAATATAAGACAGAGGAATAAGCCCACACACCTATGGACAGTTGTTTTTGATAAAGTGAAAACCATACAACGGAAAAATGAAAGGACCTTCAACAAATAATGCTAGATTAACTGAATATCTACAAGTAGAAGACTGCCAATAGATCCATACTTTTCAACCTGTACAAAACTCATGTCCATGTGGATAAAAGTCTTCAACAAAAAACTGGATATACTAAATCTCATAGAAAAGAAAGTGAGAGATAACTTTGAATGCATTGGTGTAGGAAGCAATTTCCTGAACAGAGCAAAAATGACCCAGTCTCTAAGATAAATAATTGATAAATGTGACCTCATGAAACTGAAATGCTTCTGTAAGGCAAAGGACACTGTCAATAGAATAAATTTGCAGGCTAGAGATAAAGGATCTTCACCAACCCCACATCTGATAGGGGGATAATATTCAAAATTTAGAAACGATTCAAGAAGTTAAACACCAACAACTGAAATCATCCAATTTTAAAATGGGGTACAGAGAATTCTCAACAGAGGAATTTGATTTTGATGAAGAAGCCAAAATCATACAATGGAAAAGTGAAGCATCTTCAACAAATGGTGCTGAAGTAATGGGATATCTTCAGGTAGAAGAATGAAAATAGATCCATACTTTTCACCCTGCACAAAACACAAGTCCAAGTGGGTCAAGGACCTCAACATAAAACTGTACTCACTAAATCTCATAGAAGAGAAAATGTGAAATAGCCTTGAACACATTGGTATAGGAAAGAAGTTTCTGAACAGGACACCAAGAGCTCAGTCTCTAAATCAACAACTGATAAATGTGAATTCATGAAACTGAAAAGTTTTTTTTTTATTGGAAATTTTATTTATATTTCAGATGTTTTCCCCTTACCCCCTTTCCCCCTCCCTCCCAGGAATTCACTATCCCTTCCCGCCTCCTCTTGCCTCTATGATGGTGTACCCCCACACACATTCTCCCATACCTCTCCTCCCCACCCTCGAATACCACCCCCAATGATGTCCAGCCTTCATGGGACCAAGGATCTCTTCTCCCAATTATAAATAGCTCCCTTGCATATATAGCTGGAGCCATGGGTCCCTCCCTAAGCGCTCCCAGGCTGGTGGTTTAGACCCTGGGGGCTCTGGTAGGTTGATAATGTTGCTTTCCTCATGGTGTCACGAATGCTCTCAACTCCTTCAGTCTTCACTCTATTTTATCTGTTGGGAACCCCATGATCAGTTTAATGGTTAGCTGTAAGCATCTGCCTCTGAATATGTCAGACTCTTGCAGACCTCTAAGGAGACAGCTATATCAGCCTCCTGTCAGCATGTACTAGCTGACATCCACATCAACATCTACCTTTGGTGACTGTACATGGGATGGATACCCCCGTGGAATGGTCTGCAAACGGCCCCTCCTTCAGTTTCTGTCCTGTACTTTGTCTCCATATTTGTTCCCTTGAGTATTTTGCTACTTCTTCTAAGAAGGACTGAAGCCCACCCTCCACTTGGTCGTTATTCTTCATGAGCTTTATGTGATCTGTGAGTTGAATCTTGGGTATTTCAAGCTTCTGGGCTAAAATCCAATAATCAGTGAGTGAATACCATGTATGTTCTTTTGTGATTGGGTTACCTCACTCAGGATGATATTTTCTAGGTCCATCCATTTATATAAGAATTTATCAAATTCATTGTTTTTAATAGCTGAGTAATATTCCATTGTATAAATGTACCACATTTTTTGTACCCATTCCTCTGTTGAAGGGCATCTGGGTTCTTTCCAGTTTCTGGCTATTATAAATAAAGCTGCTATGAACATAGTGGAGCATACGTCCTTGTTATATGTTAGAGCATCTTCTGGGTATATACCCAGGAGTGGTATAGTTGGGTCCTCAGGTAGTTATATGTCCAATATTCTGAGGAACCGCCAGACTGTTTTCCATAGTGGTTGCACCATCTTGCAATCCCACCAACAATGGAGGAGTGTTCCTCTTTGTCCACATCCTCGCCAGCATCTGCTATCACCTGAGTTTTTTATTTTAGCCACTCTGACTGGTGTGAGGTGGAATCTCAGGGTTGTTTTGATTTGCATTTCCCTAATGACCAAGGATGCTGAACATTTCTTTAGGTGCTTCTCTGCCATTAGCATTTCCTCAGTTGAGAATTCTTTGTTTAGCTCCGTACGCCATTTTTAATAGGGTTATTTGGTTGTCTAGAGTCTAATTTCTTGAGTTCTTTGTATATATTGGATATTGTGGGGTGGTGGGCTGTGGGAAGCAGCTGGGTGCCTGGTTGAGCAAGCCTTGAACCCCGGACCTTTATCAGGACAGCAGGTGTGTGGCGCTTCCCCAGGCCCTGGTTCTTTTCATTCAGCTTCGGCCCTCCACAGCCTCCCCCAAAGGGAGGTCTATGACTATCAGTCATGAGGAACAGTGCCTCAGTCCCTCCCACATGTAGATGAGGTAACTCTAAGCTCTCAGTCCAAGCCAATAAGCGTTATCTGCTGTCAGACCCTAACCCACCCTGAAACTGTATATAAGGGCTCTATTCAGGAGAAGTAAGGGGGTGTGTTCGAGAATCATCCTGGTGTCTGAGAGTTTCTGTTTCAAGAACTGTAACACTTGGGGAGAGATCCTCTCTCCCAGAAACTTCCTGGGGCACCAAGCTGCTTCTTTGCCTGCTAGCCGGCCTCTATCGGCCCAGCCTGAGCCGGATCAGCATGGAGAGACAGGTGCAGCACCTGGGAGTGACCAAGATGTGAGAGCAGAGACTTGAGCAGAGGCAGCAGCGGAGGCAGGCAATCTCTCCTCCCAGCTTGCACTCGCACACTTTTGGTCCAGACCTCTCACACCAGGCTGGGCTGAAGACCAACAGACAGTGGAGATATGGGCAGAGGACCCTCCCTGCTCTCACTCTGTCCTCAGCCGGGAGATCATTGTGGGACACCCTCCAGAACCGGGGACCCACAGGATATTAGTCCTCTATCTGATGTGGGATTGGTAAAGATCTTTTCCCAATCTGTTGGTTGCCGATTTGTCCTATTGACAGTGTCCTTTGCCATACAGAAACTTTGCAATTTTATGAAGTCCCATTTGTTAATTCTTGATCTGAGAGCATAAGACATTGGTGTTCTCTTCAGGAACTTTTCCCCTGTGCCTAGGTATTCGAGGGTCTTCCCCACCTTCTCTTCTATTAGTTTCAGTGTGTCTGGTTTTATGTGAAGGTCCTTTATTCACTTGGACTTGAGCTTTGTACAAGGAGATAAGAATGGATCGATTTGCATTCTTCTGCATGTTGTCCTCCAGTTGAACCAACACCATTTATTGAAAATGCTGTCCTTGTTCCACTGGATGGTTTTAGCTCCTTTGTCAGAGATCAAATGACCATAGTTGTGTGAGTTCATTTCTGAGTCTTCAACTCTATTCCACTGATCTTATTGCCTGTCTCTGTACCAATACCAGGCAGTTTTTATCACTATTGCTCTGTAGTACAACTTGAGGTCAGGGATGGTGATTACTCCAGAAGTTCTTTTATTGTTGAGAATGGTTTTCGCTATCCTGGGTATTTTGTTATTTCAAATAAATTTGAGAATTTCTCTTTCTAGCTCTGTAAAGAATTGAGTTGGTATTTTAAGGGGGATTGCATTGAATCTGTAGATTGCTTTTGGCAAGATGGCCATTTTTACTATAATAATCCTGCCAATCCATGAGCATGGGAGATCTTTCCATTTCCTGAGATCTTCTTCAATTTCTTTCTTCAGAGACTTGAAGTTCTTGTCATACAGCTCTTTCACTTGCTTGGTTAGTTCTCCCCGAGGTCTTTTATATTATTTGTGACTATTGTGAAGGGGCGTCATTTCTCTAATATGTTTTTCAGCCTGTTTATCTTTCATGTAGAGGAAGGCTACTGATTTGTTTGAGTTGATGTCATAACCTGCCACCTTGCTGAAGTTGTTTATCAGGTTTAGGAGTTCACTGGCGGAAGTTCTGGGGTCACTTAAGTATACTATCCTATCATCTGCGAATAGTGATATTTTGACTTTTTCCTTTCCTGTTTGTATACCTTTGACTTCTTATCGTTGTCTAATTGCTCTGTCTAGGACTTCCAGTACTATATTGAATAAGTAGGGAGAGAATGGGCAGCCTTGTCTACTCCCTATTCTTAGTGGGAATGCTTCAAGTTTCTCTCCATTTAGTTTGATGTTGGCTACTGGTTTGCTGTATATTGCTTTTACTCTGTTTAGGTATGGGCCTTGAATTCCTGATCTTTCGAAGACTTTTACCATGAAGGGATATTGAATTTTGTCAAATGTTTTCTCAGTATCTAGTGAGATGATCATGTGTTTTTTTTCCTTTGAGTTTGTTTATATAGTGGATTACATTGATGTATTTCCGAATATTGCACCATCCCTGCATTCCTGGGATAAAGCCCACTTGATCATGATGGATGATTTTTTGATGTGTTGTTGGATTCAGTTTGCTAGAATTTTATTGAGTATTATTGTATCAATATTCATAAGAGAGATTGGTCTGAAGTTCTCTTTCTTTGTTGGGTTTTTGTGAGATTTAGGTATAAGTGTGATTGTAGCTTCATAGAACGAATTGGGTAGTGTTCCTTCTGTTTCTATTTTGTGGAACAGTTTGAAGAGAATTGGTATTAGGTCTTCCTTGAAGGTCTGATAGAATTCTGCACTAAAATCATCTGTTCCTCGGCTTTTTTTGGTGGGGAGAATTTTAATGACTGCTGCTGTTTGTTTAGAGTTTATGGGACTGTTTAAATGGTTTATTTGCTCCTCATTTAACTTTGGTACCTGGTTTCTGTCTAGCAAATTGTCCATTTCATCCAGATTTTCCAGTTTTGTTGAGTATATGCCTTTGTAGTAGGATCTGATGATTTTTTGAATTTCCTCAGTTTCTGTTGTTATGTCTCCCTTTTCAGATCTGATTTTATTAATTTGGATACTATCTCTGTGCCCTCTGGTTAATCTGGCTAAGGGTTTATCTATCTTGTTGATTTTCTCAAAGAACCAACTCCTGGTTTTGTTGATTTTTTTGTATAGTTCTTTCTGTTTCTACTCGGTTGATTTCAGCCATGAGTTTGATTATTTCCTGACGCCTACTCCTCTTAGGTTTATTTGCCTCTTTTTGTTCTAGAGCTTTAAGGTGTGCTGTCAATTTGTTAATGTGTGCTCTCTCCAAATTCTTTTAGTGGACACTTAGAGCTATGAGTTTTCCTGTTAGCACTGCTTTCATGGAGTCCAAGAAATTCTGGTATGATGTTTCCTCATTTTCGTTAAATTCTAGAAAGTCTTTAATTTCTTTCTTTATTTCTTCCTTGACAAAATCATCATTGAGTAGAGCATTGTTCAGTTTCCAGATGCATGTGAGTTTTCCCTTGGTTCTGTCATTATTAAAGACCAGTCCGTGGTGATCTAATAGGATGCAAGGGATTATTTCAATCTTTTTGTATCTGTTGATTACTGTTTTGTGACCAATTATATGGTCTGTTTTGGAGAAGGTACCATGAGGTGCTGAGAAAAATGCATATTCTTTTACTTTAGGATGAAATGTTCTATAGATATCCGTTAAATCCATTTGGTTCATAACCTCTGTTAATTTCAATGTGTCTTTGTTTAGTTTCTGTTTCCATGATCTGTCCATTGGAGAGAGTGGTGTGTTAAAATGCCCCACTATTATTGTGTGAGGTGCTATGTGTGCTTTGAGCTTTAGTAAAGTTTCTTTTATGTATGTAGGTGCCCTTGCATTTGGAGAGTAGATGTTCAGAATTGAGAGTTCTTCTTGGTAGACTTTTCCTTTGATGAGTATGAAGTGTCCTTCCTTATCTTTTTTGATTACTTTTGGTTGAAAGTCGATTTTATTTGATATTAGCATGGCTACTCCAGCTTGTTTCTTGGGACCATTTGCTTGGAAAATTGTTTTCCAGCCTTTTACCCTAAGGTAATGTCTGTCTTTGTCACTGAGGTGCATTTCTTGTATGCAGCAAATTTCTGGGTCCTGTTTATGTATCCAGTCTGATAGTCTATGTCTTTTTATTGTAGAATTGAGTCCATTGATGTTAAGAGATATTAAGGAAAACTGATTGTTGCTTCCTATTATTTTTGTTATTAGAGGTGGAATTATGTTTGTGTAGCTATCTTTTTTTGTGGGATTGTTGGAAGATTACTTCCTTGCTTTTTCTAGGTTATAGTTTCCTTCCTTGTGTTGGTGTTTTCCATAAATTATCCTTTGAAGTGCTGGGTTTGTGGGAAGATATTGTCCGAATTTGGTTTTGTCATGGAATATCTTGGTTTATCCATCTATAGTGATTGAGAGATTGGCTGGGTATAGCAGTCTGGGCTGGCATTTGTGTTTTCTTAGGGTCTGTATGATATCAGAACAGGATCTTTTAGCTTTTATAGTCTCTGGTGAAAAGTCTGGTGTAATTCTTATAGGTCAGCCTTAATATGTTACTTGACCTTTTTCCCTTACTGCTTTTAGTATTTTTTCTTTGTTTTGTGCATTTGGTGTTTTGATTATTATGTGACAGAAGGTATTTCTTTTCTGGTCTAGTCTGTTTGGTGTTCTGTAGGCTTCTTGTATGTCTATGGCATCTCATTCTTTAGGTTGGGGAAATTTTCCTCTATAATTTTGTTGAAGATATTTACTGGCCCTTTAAATTGGGTATCTTCACTCTCATCTATACATATTATCCTTAGGTTTGCTCTTCTCATTGTGTCTTGGATTTCCTGGATGTTCTGGGTTAGGAGCTTTTTCCACTTTGCATTTTCTTTGACAGTTGTGTCAATGTTTTCCATGGTATCTTCTGTGTATGAGATTCTCTCTTCTATCTCTTGTATTCTGTTGGTGATGCTTGGGTCTATGACTCCTGGTCTCTTTCCTATATTTTCTATCTCCAGAGTAGTCTCCCTTTGAGATTTCTTTATTGTTTCTATTTCCATATTTAGATCCTGGATGGTTTTTTTCAATTCCTTCACCTGTTTGGTTGTGTTTTCTTGCCATTCTTTAAGGGATTTTTGTGTTTCCTCTTTAAGGGTTTCTTCGTGTTTACCAGTGCTCTCTTTCAATTCTTTAAAGGATTTTTGTGTTTCCTCTTTTAGGGCTTCTACCTGTTTACCTGTGTTCTCCTGTATTTCTTTAAGGGAGTTATTTATGTCCTTCTTAAAATCCTCTATCATCATCATGAGAAGTGATTTTAATTCTGAATTTTGTTTTTCCTGTGTGATGGGGTATCCAGGTCTTCCTATGTTTGGAGAACTGGATTCTGATGATGTCAGGTAACTTTGGTTTCTGTTGTTTGTGTTCTTGCACTTGCCTTTCACCATCTGGTTGACTCTAGTGTTGCCTGTGCTCACTGTGCCTGACTGGAGTCTGTCTTTCCAGTTATCTTGCTTGTGTCAGAACTCCTCAGATTCCAGATGTCTCTGTGTTCCTGTGATCTGAAGCTCCCTCTGCTCTGGATGCAGTAGGTCCTCCTCTGCTCTGGATGCAGTAGGTCCTCTAGGATGTCTCAGGATTAGGCGTTTCCACAGGAGCAGACCAGCTAAGTATCTGCCCCAAGCAAAGGGACCAGGCTCCAGGTGGGCAGAAGGGAGGTAGCATTCCGGGAGGGTGGGGTTTGGCTGCCTGGTGGTTCCTTATTCCCCACCTGGCTCCCAGTTGTATCTCTGGGGCATGGGGTAGTGGGCAAGATGTCTTACCCTATGCTCTGAATGCACTAGGTCCTCTAGGATTTCTCAGGATCAGGTGTTTCCACAGGAGCAGACCAGCTAAGCATCTGCCCTAAGAAATGGGACTAGACTCAGGGCAGGCGGAAGGGTGAAAAGTTTTTGTAAGGCAAAGGACATATCTTTTGTCAATAGGGCAAATTTTCAGACCACAGATTTTGAAAGGATCTTTACCAACCTACATTGAACAGAGGTCTAATATCTAAAATTTACAAAGAACTCAATAAGTTAGATATCAACAACCCAATTACCCAATTGAAAAATGGTATATACTACTAAACAGAGAATTCTCAATAGAGGAATCTCCAATGGCAGAGAAACATTTTTAGAAATATTCAAAGCCCTTAGTCATCATGGAAATGCAAATCAAAACAACTCTAAGGTGCCATCTTATAACCATCAGAATAATTAAGATAAAAAAAAAAAAAAAACCAAGACATCACATGTCCTGGTGAGGATGCAGACCAAGGAGAACACTTCGCCCCTGCCGCGAGAACAAAGTTCTTCAACCACTTTTAAAATCAATTTGTAGGTCTCTTGCAAAACTGGTAATAGTTCTACCTCCATAGTTCTACCCAGTTACAACACTCAAGGGAACATACCCAAAATGCTCCAAAATCCCAAAAAGTTACTTGCTCAACTATTTTTTTCTTTTCTTTTCTTAAAAAAATATTTATTTTCCACACGCCAGATTTTATTCCCCCTCCCCTGTCCACCCTCCAACTATTTCATATTGCATACCCCCCTCCCCATGTTCCTGTATCCATGAGGATATCCCCATCCCCCACTCCCATCCCACCTGACCTCTAAACTCCCTGGGGCCTCCAGTCTCTTGAAGGTTAGATGCATCCTTTCTGTTTGAACACAGACCCAGCAGTCCTCCACTGTATATGTGTTGCGGGCCTCATATCAGCTTGTGTATGCTGCCTTTTCGGTCGTCCAGTGTTTGAGAGATCTCAGGGGTCCAGATTAATTGAGACTGCTGGTCCTCCTTCAGGTCGCCCTTCTCTTCAGCTTCTTTTAGCCTTTTCCTAATTAAACTACAGGGTCAGCAGCTTCTCTCCATTGGTTGGTGCAAATATCTGCATCTGACTCTTTCAGCTGCTTGTTGGATCTTCCAGAATGCCATCATGATAGGTTCATTTTGGTGAACGCTCCATAGACTCAGTAATAGTGTCAGGCCTTGGGACCTCCCCTAGAGCTGGAACCCACATTGGGTCTGTTGCTGTACCTTATTTTCCTCAGGCTCCTCTCCATTTCCATATTTGTAGTTCTTTCAGACAGGAACTATTATGGGTCAGAGTTTTAACTGTGGAATGGCAACCCTTTTACTCATTTGATGCTCTGTCTTCCTGCTGGAGGTGGGCTCTTTACCTTCCTTCTCCCTATTGTTGGACATTTCATTTAAGATCCCTCCCTTTGAATCCTGAGAGTCTCTCACCTTCCAGGTCTCTGGTGCATTCTGTAGGGTTACCCCTCCACCCCCAGCCTGCTACCTCTCTTGATTGCCTATTTCCATTCTTTCTGCTGACCCTCAGGGCTTCTGTCCTTTTCCCTCACCCAATACCAGATCAGGTTCCCCTCTCTACCCCCAACCCCTTTCACTTTCCCTCCCAGGTCCATCCCTCCCTCCCCACTTGTGATTGCTTTCTTTTCCCTCACAAATGGCACTTAGGTGCCCTCACTTGTGCCCTTCAGCTTGTTAAACTTTTTGAGTTCTGTGGACTGTATCTTGGGAATTCTGTGCTTTTTTTTTTTTTTTTTTTTTTTTTTTTTTTTTTTTTTTTTGCGGGGTAGTTTATATCCACTTTTTAGTGAATACATACCATTCATGCCGTTTTGGGTCTGAGTAACCTCACTCAGGATGATATTTTCTAGTTCCATCCATTTGCCTGCAAACCTCAGGATGTCCTCGTTTTTAATAGCTGAGTAGCATTCCATTGTGTAAATGAACCACATTTTCTGCATCCATTCTTTCTGTCATGGGAAACCATGCTTATTTCCAGCTTCTGGCTATCACAAACAAGGCCACTATGAACATAGTGGAACATATGCCCCTGTGGCATGGTGAGGTATCTTTTGGGTACATTCCTAAGAGTTATAGCTGTGTCTTCAGGTAGATCTATTTCCAATTTTCTGAGGAAACTCCAGATTTATTTCCACAGTAGTTGTACCAGTTTGCAATCCCACCAGCAAAAGAGGATTGTTCCTATTTCTCCTCATCCTCACCAACATGTGTTGTCACCTGAGGTTTTGATCTTAGCCATTCTGATTGGTGGAAGGTAGAAGCTCATGGTCGTTTTGATATGCATTTCTCTGATCACTAAGGACTTTGATCATTTCTTTAGGTGCTTCTAAGCCATTTGAGATTCCTCTGTTGTGAATTCTCAGTTTAGTTGTATACCCCATTTTTTGATTGGGTTATTTTGGTTTTTGGTGGTTAGCTTCTTGAGTTCTTTATATATTTTGGATATTAGCCCTCTATCGTATGTGGGGTTAGTGATGTTTTTTTTACCCCCAATCTGTAGGTTGCCAATTTGTCTTACTGACTATGTCCTTTGACTTCCAGAAGCTTTCCAATTTCATGAGGTCCCATTTATCAATTCTTGATCTTAGAGCATGAGCGATTAGAGTTCTGTTTAGGAAATTCCCCCTGTGCCAATGAGTTCAATGCTCTTTCCCACTTTCTCTTCTATTAGATTGAGTGTATCTGGTTTTATGTAGAAATCCTTGATCCACTTTGGACAACCAATAACTGGCCCAACTTGAGATGCATCCCATGGGCAAGAACTAATCCCAAACATTATTAATAATACACTGTTATATTTGTAGACAAGAACATGTTGTCATCTTAGAGGCTCCATCTGTCAGCTGACTCAGACAGATACAGACACTGACAGACAAAGAGTGGATGCAGCTTTAGGCCTCTTATGGAAGTATAGGAGAAAGGAATGTGGCCCTGAAGAGGATAGGGACTACATGAGAAGACCAACAAAGTCAGCTAACCTGGACTCATGGGACTCTCAGAGTCTGAACCACAAACAAAAGAATATATATAGGCTTGACCTAGGCCTCTACCATACATATGTAGCATATATGCAGGTGGTCTTTATGTGGGTCCTGAACAACTGGAATGGGGACTATCTCAAAAGCTATTACTTTTATGTGGGATATGTACTTGTAGCTGGCCTGCCTAGCCTCCCTGTGACATATAGCACCAGTGTATGTGGGGCACAACAGGTGGGAGGGCCCTCACACTCAGAGAAGAGGTTGGGGATGGGGGAATAACTGTGGGAGGGAGTAATTGGGAGGACTGCAGTGAGAGGGATGTAAAGTGAATGACAATACTACTACTACTACTACTAATAATAATAATAATGAAATTAAAAATAAATTAAATGAAGTCAGTTTACTCTACTGAACTATTCCATAGCCTGAAACTATATTTTGAGGCTGGATAAATTCCAAAAGTTAAGTGTAATTCTCAATGTAGTACTTCTATTAAAAGCCTTCATTTCTGAGATATGACACACAAAAACAACTCCCATTAAAATGTGTTACAAAAACATGTCTTTTCAATTCTGTTTGCTTCTGGGCACTGAAATGTTCTACATCCTTATCTTTCTCTGTCTTTATTAATGTTTTATCAGAGTACTTTGACTGAAACTAGATAACTTTACCTCCCATTCCCATTCCCATTCCCTTTTCATCTTTCAGTACAGTCCCTCACTCTGGGGATGCATGCTGCACAGCTGCTTCCAGAAAAGAGCACATGGAAAATATATCATTTTTTCCACACATGGCATGTGACCAGACATAGGCTAATCCTTCAGAATTTAATGTACCACCACCACCATCTACCTGATTCTGGTATGGCTCATGAACTAACCTTATTTTTTTAAAGTATTCCATTTTTCCTTACATATTTAGAAATTTTCTTTGTTCCTAGTGATGTGATACTTCACAGAATTGTTAATGTTTTCATCCAAGGAACTTCATAATCTTTTCAATATGACAACATAAACTATCCAGTTTAAGAATTCCAGAATGGTCCTTCATCAATATATTTACTGTTTTATTGTATTCATGTACATATGTGTATAAACACCATAGTATATGTATAGGAGTCAGGATAGTTTGTGGGAGTCCATTCATTTCCTTTACCATGTTTCCTGGAATGTAGTGGTTGGAATAGGATTGCCCCCCATTAACCCATAGGTTTGAATGCCTAGTTACAAGCAAGTGACACTATTAGAAGAGATTCAAAGATGTGGTCTTGTCAAGAGAGTGTTTTGCTAGGGGTGGGAGTGCTTTGAGGTTTCAAACGCCTATATCTACATTTCAATATATAGCTCTCTGCTACTTCTCCAGCATCATGTCTGCCTCCTGCCATACTCTCTACCATGATGATAATGAACTAAACTTCTCAAACTCCAAGCAAGCCCCCCAATAAATACTTTCTTTATAAAAAATAATTGGTCTTTGTGGCTCTTCACAGTAATAGAATAGTGACATGGAAATCAAAGAACTCAAGTCATGAGCCTCAATAGGAAATGCCATCCATCTTGCCACCCTAGAATTATTTTTTATTCTTTGTATCAACAGAATTTTATTTTCAAACTCCTTAACACAGCTGGTGCTTTTCTTTGACTAGTCTAATTTTCTTATTTATTTACTCTTTTTTTGCTGTATACTACTTTCTAGAAAATTCAATTGAGTTTTGCCATCTGTGTTATCAAATTTTGATTTCTGGGTATTTTGTTCTATAGCACTTGCCACTAGGGTTTGTGGTCAGAAATTCTCTCATGCCTGTTACATCTGAAGCTATGTTATCCAGTCTAGTACTCTAGTGCTTTTTCCTTTATACCATCTCTCTAAGCATATGTCCTTCAAATGGAGAACTTACTCACATATTTAGAGGCTCTTTAGTCATCTAGTAATGTTTCAGTGAAACATCAAATGTATGCTTTACAACAGTAGGCCTGGGGAGTCTGTTAATCGGTTTCACTGCTGAATGGGTTCTAGCTAGACCTTTATTAAAAGGTCTCCATCACAACTCCAGTTCTTCTGAAGTAGTCAAATTCCTGAGAAGAAAAGCCTAACCCATTGAATGTTGGAAGCTGTGAAAACGTCAGTGTCAATTCTTGTGTCTACTTGAATTGTTTTATCTTGGACCAATTGTGTCTGGAATTCCCCAATACAAAACGTTTACCTTGGATGGATAATAAACCTTCAATCTTTGGGTAGAGCAGGGAAAGCAGCAATCTGACTATATATAGAATGTGGAGACAATCTGAGAGCTCTCTGATTTTTGAAATAAACTTTTTAAAAAGTTTGTATATAAAAAGAGTGTATACGATGTAGATAGAATTGGGTTTTTATGGGGTGTTGAAGTGTTTTGGAAATTAGGTAATGATTACTATTATAGAATACTGTGACTCTATGCATTATCACATTTGAAAATGGCCACAAAGAGCTAATCATGTTGGTGTACACCTGTATTACCAAATTCAGGTGCTTAAGACAGGAAGATAGATAGCTTGAGCCTACAAATTCAAACACAGCCTGAACAACATATTAAAGTCTTTTTTCCCTTAACCCCTACAAAAGGTGAAAATAGTAGATTTGGTAATGTATATGTAGCATAATATATTTTTAAATGACTGGGTATTTTAAATCACCTTCATCATATCTGTTGAAATGATTGTGCCCATTGTTATAGAAATTATTTCCTTAGATTATAACTTGTGACACCTTGCCCTGGTATACACACACACACACACACACACACACACACACACACTATAGTTAATGCTACCAGCATATATTATATTTTCAAGGATTATATAACCAGTGAATTCTCTAATGAAGCTGCTTATATTATCTTATACAAACAGAAAAATATACACATATTGCCTTCATACAAAGGTTTTATTTTCAGCATAATGATAAAGTTTCAGTTAATAAGCACAATGAGAATTTAATTTTACTTAAACTAGTAATTGAATATATCACCAACAAAATCAAAATGTTATCAAAACCTAGATATTGAGAAAATAAAGCAGTATTCTATATGCCTTAATATTGTTACATAAAGTAATTGTTAAAAGTATTATTCTAAATTCTCATGGTTTTCAAATGTTACGATATTAATATTCTAAAACACCTTGTAAAATCAGATTTCAAATAAAAATTTAAAGACATACTTATGTTCTCATACTTCACCTAATATTATTTTGTCTTTTTTTTTTTTCTTCAGAGTTGAGGACTGAACCCAGGGCATTGTGCTCGCTAGTCAAGCACTTACCACTGAGCATAGTCCCCAACCCCTTACCTAATATTTAAAAAAACAATCTGTTCCCAATATGTCAAAATTGACACACACACACACATGCATATACATATATATCTGCAGGTGATAAGGCTGACTTTTTTATAATCATATAGGTTTCCTTTCTCCTAAAACAACTCATTGTTGTGAAATATATCAGAAAAAAAAGCATTTTTTATAAATTCTGTGATAATATAATCTTGGGAATGACTACAGTCAAGATAAATTTGGAAAGTAAAGCACAAATCAGTCTCATTTTGCTGGGTCATCAGGAAGCATTTTGACACCGAAGAGCTAAACTTGGTCTATGTCTACACTATAAAACTTAGAAGAAAGTGACTTTACTACTTAATATACTTCTAAAGATTTATCTTCCAATATGTATTCACACAGGATGTATCCACACAGGGCTTAAGCTCTGTTAGCATGATCCTACTGAGCATAATTAGAACACTAATATTATTAGATAAATATGACAACTTGAAATTCTAAGAATCATCAGTGAAGTTCACAAGAGTATTGTAAGCCAGTCTGGATCACAATAAGAAAGATGTCTAATACTGAGACATAAAATTAATGTTGATAAATCTCTAATATTAATGGCACAAGTAAGAAAACATACAGCCATGGAACTTGTTTCTAAAGTTTATTTGTGCCCCATGCGGGGTGCTAAGAAAAAAAGCCATTATTACACTTTGAGATGAAAAAAAAATCCTTTATATGAGTTTCTTTTGTACTCAAGATGTTTTTTGTTGAAGAGGATGAGAAGAGATTAGAAAATTAGAAATGTT
>JAJTUV010003259.1:0-86245 GCA_021653895.1 Mastomys natalensis | reverse complement strand
AATTATATGGTCTATTTTGGAGAAGGTACATGAGGTGCTGAGATGTTTTAGGATGAAAGGTTTCTCTGATATCTGTTAAATCTGTATATCTCTAGATATCTGTTAAATCCATTTGGTTCATAACTTTTGTTAATTTCATTGTGTCTCTGTTTAGTTTCTGTTTCCATGATCCGTCCATTGCTGAGAGTGGGGTATTGAAATCCCCACCAATTATTGTGTGAGGTGCAATGTTTTCTTTGAGCTTTAGTAAAGTTTCTTTTATGTATGTGGGTGCCCTTGCAGTTGTAGCATAGATGTTCAGAATTGAGAGTTCTTTTGGTAGATTTTTCCTTTGATGAGTATGAAGTGTCCATCCTTATTTTTTTTTTATTACTTTTGGTTGAAAGTTGATTTTATTTGATTTAGAATGGCTACTCCAGTTGTTTCTTGGGACCATTTGCTTGGAAAATGTTTTCCAGCCTTTTACTTGAGGTAGTGTCTGTCTTGTCACTGAGGTGTGTTTCCTGTATGCAGCAAAATTCTAGGTCGTGTTTATGTATCCAGTTGATAGTCTACGTCTTTTTATGGAGAGTTGAGTCCTTTGATGTTAAGAGATATTAAGGAAAAATGATTGTTGCTTCCTGTTATTTTTGTTACAGAGTGGAATTATGTTTGTGTAGCTATCTTCTTTTGGGGTGTTGGAAGATACTTCCTTGCTTTTTCTAGGCTGTAGTTTCCCTCTTTTGTTTGGAGTTTTTCCATCAATTATCTTTGAAGTGCTGGGTTTTTGGTGGAAGATATTGTGTTAAATTTGGTTTTGCATGGAATATCTTGGTTTCTCCATGTATAGTGATTGAGAGTTTTGCTGGGTATAGTAGTATGGGCTGGCATTTGTGTTCTCTTTGGGTCTGTATGATATCAGTCCAGGACTTTTGGCTTTTATAGTCTCTGGTGGAAGTTGGTGAAATTCTTATAGGTCTGCCTTTATATGTTACTTAACCTTTTTCCCTTACTGCTTTTAGTATTTTTCTTTGTTTGTTGCATTTGATGTTTTGATTATTATGTGACAGGAGGAATTTCTGGTCAAGTTTGTTTGGAGTTCTGTGGCTTCTTGTATGTTCATGAAACATTTCTTTCTTTAGGTTAGGGAAGTTTTCCTCTATAATTTAGTTGAAGATATTTACTGGCCCTTTAATTTGGTAATCTTCACTCTTCATCTATACCTATTATCCTTAGGTTTGGTTTTCTCATTGTGTCTTGGATGTCCTGGATGTTTTGGGTTAGGAACTTTTTGTATTTTGCATTTTCTTTGACAGTTGTGTAATGTTTTCCATGGTATCTTCTGCACTGAGATTCTCTCTTCTATTTCATGTTTCTGTTGGTGATGCTTGCATCTATGACTCCTGAGCTCTTTCCTAGGTTTTCTATCTCCAGGTTAGTCTCCCTTTGAGATTTCTTTATTGTTTCTCTTGCATTTTTAGATCCTGGATGGTTTTGTTTAATTCCTTCACCTGTTTGGTTATATTTTCTTGCAATTCTTTAAGGGTTTTTTGTGTTTCCTCTTTAAGGGTTCTACCTGTTTATTCCTGTTATCCTGTACTTCTTTTAGGGAGTTATTTATGTCCTTCTAAAGTCCTCTATCGTCATCATGAGAAGTGATTTTAATTCTGAATCCTACTTTTTGGGGTGATGGGGTGTTCAGGGCTTGCTATGGTGGGAGAACTGGGTTCTAATGATGTCAGGTAACTTTGGTTTCTGTTGCTTGTTCTTGCACTTGCCTTTCCACATCTGGTTAACTCTAGTGCTACCTGCACTCTGGTCTTTACTGGAGCCTGTCTTTCCAGTTATCTTGCTTATGTCAAAAACTTTTCAGAGTCCAGATTTTCTCTTTGATCCTGAGTCCTGGGTGGAAGAACTGCTGGGACTCAGGCTGCCTCGGGGGATCCTGAAACCCTGCTGCTCTGAGTGCAGTGGTTCCTTCTCTGCTCTGAGTGCACGGGTTCCTCTAGGATGGCTCAGAAAATGGTGTCTTCACAGGAGCAGACCAGCTAGGTCTCTACCCCAGCTAAAAGGGCCAAGTGAGGGGCAGAAGGGGAGTGGTATTCCGGGGGGCAGGGTTTGGGTGGCTGATGGGTCCTGAGCGCCTAGGCTCCCAGTTGTAGCTCTTGGGCATAGGGTAGGGGAAGAAGGTTCTTACCACTGTTTCTGAGTGCAGTGGTTCCTCTAGGGTATCTCAGAATATGGTGTCTTCACGGGGCAGACCAGTAGGTGGCTGCCCCAGCAAAAGATTTCTGTGTTTTTAAAGAAACCAAACTTCTCACTAAAGAAAGGAATTAAGTTTCTATTTTCTTTTAAGAGCTTTATACTTTTAGCTTTTAATTTCTATATATAATTCTTTCATCTATTTGCAGTTATGTAGTATAATTAAGGATAAAAACTTAATTCTTTTGCATGTTGATATCTAGCCATTTCCAGTACAACTGTTTTTTTTTGAAGATTACTCTTGCCTATGGAATTATTTTGCCTCCTTTCCTAAAAATCAATGATCCTAAGTGTAGGATTTTATTCTAGACTAAAAAATTATTTTATTCTGATTCATTCTGTTTTTTTTGCCACTACTAGATTCTTGGTTAATATAGCTTTGTAGTAAGTTTTAAATTATAAAATTTTCATTCAAATTTGCTCTTTTATTGAAGATTGTTTCATGGAGTATATATGTTTCATTTACATTTCTCTATGAGTCTTAGTTCAATTTCTGTAAAGTCTAGTTTTTATTGGGACAGCATTTTAACTACATGTCAATTTGAGGTCATTGCCATCTTAACATTAATTTTCAGTTCATTGACATGGTTATGGCCATTTATTTAATTTCTTTCAATTTATATTTTATTGTTTAAGAGTATGTGTTTTATTTTTATTGCTTTACTTTTATTCTTTTACTATTGTGTACTTTGAGACAGAGGATGTTGAGACAGGATCTCATATAGTGCAGGCTGGCTTCAAACTTGCCATGTAACCAAGCAGGCCCTTGATCCCCTGATCATTCTGACATTACCTCTCCACTGCTGCAATTATTAGGAGTGTGCAAGAGTATCTGGTTAATTTTAAATTTCATTTTTGGATTTTTCATTGCAAATATGGAAAAATATAAGACCATTTTAAAATGGGAAATGCTCAAAGAAAACTTTTTTTAATCTAAGGAAAAAAGTAACTAAATCCACAGCTGACATCATATTCAGATAAAAATATCCCAATTACCTATTCTGTAATCTTTCTGGACCTATTAGCTCTATTTGTTCTGCATGTGTTTCTTTCAACATTGTCTTCTTTTTTTTATTGGATATTATATTTACATTTCAGATGTTATCCCCTTACCCATTCCCCCGTTGCCCAGGAACCCCCTATACCATCCCCCCTCCTCCTGCTTCTTTGAGGATGTGGCCCCACCTACCCTCCACTCCTACCTCCCCACCCTGGAATTCCCCTACACTGGGGCATCCAGCCTTCATGGGACCAAGGACTTCCTCACCCACCTATGCCTGACACTGTCATCCTCCCCTACATATAAGCTGGAGCCATGGGTCCCTCCCTATGTGCTCCCAGGCTGGTGGTTTAGACCCTGGGAGCTCTGGTTGGTTGATATTGTTGCTCTCCTCATGGGGCCACAAACCTTTTCAGCTCCTTCAGTCTTCTCTCTAACTCCTCCATTGGGAACCCCTTGATCAGTTCAATGGTTAGCTGTGAGCATCTGCCTCTGTATATGTCAAGCTCTGGCAGACCTCTAAGGAGACAGCTATATCAGGATCCTGTCAGCATACACTTTCTGACATCCACATCAACCTCTACCTTTGGTTCACCATTGTCTTCTACTTCAATCATACTTCATGGTCTAAAGAGAAGCATTTACAAACCATTGTCTGTTCTGTGAGCCAAGTAGTTTTTGTCTCTGGCTTTTATATATTTTCTAAATCCATCAAATACCCTAAAAGTAATTTACTATTTTTCCAAAATTTGTTCACAATCCCTATTGGTTTCCTGAAAATTGTTGAGAGTAGGTGATCAACTTATTGTGATTTTCCCCTATAATTTAACTGTTCCCTTTTGCACATTAATAAATTTGTATGCCTTTTCTCCTATTTATTCATTGTTCATTTATTTTCAGCAAATAGAAAGTGGAGGGAAATGTCCCTTCACTCAAACACCTGTGCACCACAGGCTGTTTAGTAGCATACTATTAGATGCCAGGAGTTCTCATCCCCAACTTGGTTGTCACACCCCAAAAAAATTCCAGACATTTCCTGATGTACCTGAGTGGCAAAATTATACTCTGCTTGGAACCTCTAATTTAATACAAAGAATATCTACAAGTAAGTATAGAGTTAAACGATATCAGATAGACAGTGTTTTATTTTTTATGTTGCATGTGTGAATTCTTTGTGATTATTTGCACTAATGTCTAATTTTAACTATTTGATTTCAAACTGATTAGCCTTATGCTCCTAAATGAAGATGTGCATATGAGCAATTTTAGGTTGCAATAACCAGTTTATCATTGCTTGTCAACAATATTAGAACTTCCAAAAGAACTTTAGAGGTCTGTTTACCAGATTTATTAGAGTCAGTGACATTCTTTGGGGAAGTTTTTTGGAAACAGTGGATAAACTTAAAAAATCAAATATGTGACATGTGTTTAGTGTGGCTTAAATTGTTTTTTTAAACTTAATAATTATAAAAGTCCCTGTAAATTTTTGATAAAATCCAACTGTATTTATAAGGCAAATAGTAGAATTAACAAATTTGACCTTAAAAATTTAAGAAAATATCTCAGCTTTAAATTTGTTGATCTAATTTGAATTGAATATTATTTCCAAGAACAAAATTAGCCTCTGAATAATATTTTCTTTGTTCAAAAGCCATGATTGAAGAACAAAGGAACTTCACAGTGACAAGAGAAGCTTGTTGCTTCAGAAGGGGTGTAACAATGGCTTGACACACTGTCCCGGGGGCTCCAAGGAACAGCCTTACATCCTCCACCCTCTAATTTCACAGACTCACTTTCTGGACATCAATCAATTCAGAACTTAAAATGAGAATAAGGTTAGACTTAAATGCCACCCAAGTTGGGAAAATAAACCCTCCTAATCTGGAAAATAAAACATTAATTTGTTTAAAGGGTTTGTTTTAAGGATTGGAGATGTAGCTCATTTGCAGATACTTGAGCCTTGCAACCTTCTTGATTGTTACATAGGAATTTTAAGGTCAGCCTAAGAAAAACTGGAGGTTAGACTAGGACCTGAAATTATGCATTTCTAACCATATACAGGGGCTGGCTCTAGTACACACTTGAAGTAGCAAGAAGTCCAAAGTTCAGACATTTTTGTTGATGCTGCTGTTCTTTGTTTATTTTGTGGCACTCCAGCCCAGGCTAAACTGGAATTCACCTTGTGGTCCAGGTGGCCTGACTGGGGTGATTGTCTTATCTCAGCTCCTTGTGTTGGGATTAGAGCATGAACAACAGAACTTTTACAGTTTGTTCACTAACAACAAGCTGTATCCTTAACAATCATAGGCTAAACCAACAGAACTTCTGCTCTTATAGAAGGAGATGAAGGGAGGATGTAAGGAGGACCTTTGTTGCTGATTTCTTACTCATTATTGCAGGGTGCTAAAAAGCTTATCCATAGGGAGCTGAACAGGGCAGCTGATATTAACTCTATTGATATCAGGATTCTTAGATCTTCATGGTGGTGGTGAAGGTTTTGGACTGTTTCAAAAAGAGACAAGAACTTCAAAGATTCTTGGTCAGTTTTAAAAGGTTGTCAATATTGTAGGCCACAAAAAAAGAAAAAGCAAATTTGTTACACTAACCAGAAAACAACCTTCTCAGTAGCTCATGAGATGGGTTTGGTGAATTTTAAAGTAAATGCTACATTTAGTGAGCTTGGAGTTTAGAGCTGTGTTAATTTCTTGAAAAACATAAGCATCTGTTCCTTTTGGCATCCCTGGGAGTTCACTGGCTGTCAGGTTTTACTTGAAGATAGTTTTCTTCAAAGTGAAGGCACAACAGTTTCATTTGAAACAGAAATGAACAAAAATATACTAATGATATTTTCATTATCTGAACAAGCTTTGCCTCTAAATAAAATATAACATAAAAATCCTGGTGAGGTAAAATACAGGTTTTCCCCCTCAAGTTTAAAAGGAACCATACCTTTGAGGGGTGCATTAAATGAGAGCAATGTAGACATTGATCCTATTTCAGGGTGTCAAGAGAGGAAATTGGGTGACTATTATTAAAACACATTATAAAGCTGGGCGGTGGTGGCGCACGCCTTTAATCCCAGCACTTGGGAGGCAGAGGCAGGCGGATTTCTGAGTTCGAGGCCAGCCTGGTCTACAGAGTGAGTTCCAGGACAGCCAGAGCTACACAGAGAAACCCTGTCTCGAAAAACCAAAAAAAAAAAAAAAAAAAACAAAAAAACACATTATATACATCTATGAAGATATCAGTAAAGCCCACTACTTTGTATAATCAATATATAAAAAATAAGAAAGAAGGAAATCCTACTTAGTTTACTCAAACAAAACAGAACAAAACTTGGTGATGGTGAATTTTCCATTATAATTAAAACATATTTGTACTTCTCACCTTTAGTAATGAGCAACTTTGAGAATAAATTTTTATTTTTATTTTTTCTTCTTTTCTTTTTTTTAGAACTTTTTAATTTGATATTTTATTTATTTATATTCTAATATGGGGAAGAGGGCATGTTTGTGTTTTTTCTGCAGGATGCTGTAGGAGCATGGTGGCTGCCAGAATGATTGGTGAGACATGCTGTTGCTGAGACAAAGACTGATGCTGACCTGTGAGCTTGCTGAGTGCCCTGACAATGGTGACTGGGGAGCTGTATTGGACATATGTTCCTGATCCACCTTTGCTTGCCTATATCCCAGATGGGACCAGCTGCCTTGCCTCAAGTTTTTAGACCTTGTGGGACAGAGAATCAAAAAAAAGAGATTATAATCACTCTTATATTTTTCTTAAAGGTGACCAGTTATTTGAACTCAATCATGTACTGGTCTAGAAATCAATCCAATATTGGAAATAACAGTCTTCATTTGGAAGGCTGGATCTGGACATTTTCAGGGACATATTTGGAAGTTTGCTGCAGTTCTCTATGATGTTATGTTAGCAATAGATAACGTTGGGGCAGGATCTGGATTTAAAACAAGTGTTAGTGCATGTGTTAAGACTCTTATAATTGTCAAGCTAAAATTGATGTTGTCTCTTCTACAGCATTTATTGTAAGTTGCATTGACTGTATAGTTTCTAATTGTGCTAGTGTGTTGAAACCTGGCATGTCTGTTATGGGTGTCTATCAACCAGTTTTCGTCTCACTGCCCTGAGTATTAGAAAACCTTGATTCTCTGAAAAAAGCTTGAAAGTGCTGGATGAAGTGAGTTAGGCTTTAAGCAGAAGCAAGAGGGTAGAAGGCTTGATTATTGCTGGTATAACAGCTTTAATTTCATTAATTGCTAGCACCACTGCTTCTGCAATAGCTTCGACACAAGGAGTTAAGATAGCTATTTTGTTAAACATCTAGCAAAAAAATGTTACTAATGTATTGAGTATACAAAAGGATTTATATAGGTGTCTGAAACAACGGATTGATGTTCTATATCCTATTCAAGTTATCTGAAGGAGGTTCAGGGTTCAAGATTTAGGAGCCATCCCAAGTGTCATGACAAATACCATTGGAGTAGTGTTACTTATAAAATTTACAATGATTGTCATTATAATTAGAAAAAAGTTTAAAGACACATGTAGGATATTTGGCATAATTCTAACACCTCTCTGGGTGTTTTAACTTTGCATAGTGAGATTATGAATTTAAAGAACGCTGCTCTGTTGAGCTTTGGTGCTGCAGATAATGCTGATAAAATTATCCATGGCCTGAGGCCAGCGTTTCCATTTTGGTCAAACCTCAGGAATGGCATATATAGCTTGATCATAAATTTTTATTTTATTCCAAAGAATAAAACATTAATTCAGAGGCTAGATATAATATCTAGGCAGAGATAGAAATACAATAATTTACCTATAAATTTATTCCGTGAAATTAGTAAGGACTAACATCAATTGAATATTTGTGCAGGGCAATTTATCAACTCCTAGCACAAATGCTGAGATAGTGATGTGCCTAAGCTATCTGGAGCATGAAAGTAGAACATAGACTATTAGGAGGAGTAGAGATAGAACAGGAGAGAGTGTCTGTTCATGAGTATGTGCACATGAATGTAGGTACCTGTGGAGGCCAGACAGACTGGAGCTGGAGTCACAGGCAGTTGGGATACACCTAACATAGGTATTGGGAATTGAACTCAGGCCCTCTGCAAGTGGGAGTATTATTACCTGTTAGTCTTCAACTGCAGAGAAAGTGTGTGTTCTCAGCTTAGCCAAAGCTTTTATTCCTTCACCCTTGCTCCAGGAAGGCAGATAAGAATCAGAGTCTGTCCCTGGGACAGAGGGTCAGAGTTCTCTTTCTTTTCTGAGGTTACCATCTGGGATAATATAAGCTAGAGGTATTTGCAGCTATGCCTTATGGTACTTAGTATGAAAGAAGCCTTGGCATAGAAGGATATTGGAATGGGGTGGGGTTGGGGGGGATGAGAAAGAAAGTGAAAAAAATCCAATAACATAATTTGAATTCCTGTATCAGAATCCATCCAACCTATGTCATTCTGAGACATTTGAGCTGATAAATTCCCTTTCTTAGTTAACGTAGTTGAGTCAAGTTTCTGTCACTCACACCCAAAGAGCCCTGACTCAGACTGATTATAAACTCACTGAAAGAACACACTACAAAAACCTCCAGGTCCACCTAATACATGACTTTTAGAGTAGTCTCTGAAACCAGTAGCCTAGATCTTACTTGTTAGAGGTGCAAATCCCGGGATCCATCCTAAACCTACTAAATCAGAAAGGAGTGGAATCTAGCCCTTAGGTTTGACAAGCAGTCCAAATGATTTTGATATACAGTAACATTGGAAAGGCGTTCTAATACGTCTTTTACCTGACACATGAAACCAGAGATCCAGAAACGAGAGTTAACTTATCAAAGGTCACTGAGCTACTAGGTGGTGGACCTTGGCCCTAGGACCCTCTTAGTAAGTCAACAGCTGTGGGCCTGAGAAAGGAGGCTCCCTTGGAGTATTGAGGGAAGTAACACATGGGCTGGCAAATAACAGGGGGAAAATATTTTAGGTCAAATAATACAGTATGGTTGGAAACACTTGCTGTGTGTTTCCACAGGAGTTTGGAGACTACTTTACTCATCTTGTCTCCCCAGCTGAGCCAACAACAATGTGTTAAAGCTCCATGGCCAATGGCAGGAATCCAGAAGAGTCCTTTCATGTGCCAGCAAAGAGGAATTTCTTAGAAAAGCTACAGAAATTATGCTACTATCCCGTTTTACTTCATGCAGTGAGGAGCCAGGAGAATGCAGCAGAAAGCAGGGCACTGAATCTGCTCCTGTGGGCCCCTCTTGTGTTGCAAGAGAGGATTTTACTGTTCCTTTTCCAGGGCAGCAGGCCCTGGAAGGGGACACAGGGCACCTAGCCTGGTGACTTGGAGAATAACTTATGCTTTTAGGCTTTCTCTTTTCATGTGGACGGACAAGAGCAGTGTCCCTGGCAACTATTTTGTAGTCTACTTTCCAATGAGTTGCTCAGCCTGCACTGGACACTAAGTCTATCAAGAGACAAGATAAGACTCAAGAAAGGAGTTTCTAGCACCAGTATAGTTCCATCATCTTAGTCTTGAGTGTACAGGTAATCATAGGAAGACAGGGAAAGTTCAATTTTAGAGAAAGTAAGGTTTTGACAGTTAGTATACATGGTTCCTTTGAGCAGCTACTCAAGCAAGGCCAATGCCATCCACTAAGGCACCTTGTTAAAAGATAAGCAATAAATTGAAGTACTGTCACATCTCCTATGAATCCACAATTCACAAGTTTAGTTATTCACCAGTTATTTCTATTTTATCCTATCCTATTCTATTCTTTTTTTTTCTTGAGACTAGTCCTCATTTAACTCAGGCTGGCTTTAACTTTCTATGTAGCCAAGAATGATCTTGAATTCCTGATCCTCCTGTGTCTATCACCCAAGTACTAGGATTGCAGGCATTTGTCACCATCCCTGGCTTCATTTGTCAGTTATTTATTAAATGTCAAATGTGCATCAAGTACACAATCAGACACCGGGGACAAGGGAACAGTACAAATAATTTTCAAAAACTTAGTTTTTGATTCTGGGTGGAGACAGACAATAAACAAAACAAGTAAATTGAATGTGTTGGTTGGAAATTTGTGCAGGGGAAGGAAGCTGAGGATAGAGAAGGAAGGGGTTTGAGAGGCTGCTGCCACAGATAGCAATGGCATGTGAATGTCTAAAGCAGGGTAGTACAGTACCTCCTCCAGAAGAGCAGAAAACATGGACTAGGAGCACCAACCAGCATTGTATGGCAGAAATGCAGAATTACCATCAAAGGAAGTCAGGAGGAACTCAAACAGGGCAGGAACCTAGAGGCAGGAGCTGATGCAGAGGTCATGGGGGGGTTCTGCTTACTGGCTTGCTCATTATGGCTTGCTCAGCCTACTTTCTTATAGAACACAGAATCACCAGCCCAGAGATGGCATCACCCAACATAGGCGGACCCTCCTCTTATTGATCACTAAGAAAATGCTCTACAGTCCTGCCTACAACCCCGAATTATGGAGGCATCTTCTGAATAGGGCTTCCCTCTTTTCAGATGACTTTAGAGTGTGCTAAGTTGACATAAAATTATCCAGTCCAAACACGAACCTTATTTACTTAGGGAGGTGAAGTGAGGGAAGTAGCAATGCCACAGTAAGATTTGCTGAGAGCAAGATCTGATGGGAGGAGGGCTGAGGCAAAACAGAATATTTGAATGGTCTCATAGTATCCTTCTCCAGGGGAAAGTAGATAAGAGAAGACAAACTAGAGTAGTATGGGGAGTCTTTCTCCAGATGTTTCCCTCTGAAATGAGCTCTATGGTTTCAAAAGATAAGAAAGCCCATTTAAAATTGTGTGATCAGGATACTATAGATTTACCACCATCACCACCTCCCCAACCGAAAAAGGCCACAACTATTTGGAATTCTTGTATTAGCACTGAGTTGAATATGTCCTGAGCCCATAAATTACCTTCTTTCTCAATAACTGGAAAGGCTCCTCATCCTACCCCACCCGAAACCCACGGCCTTGCCATTGCTCATTGCCAGCCAGGGTGGTGGTGAGTTTCACCAGCAAATCCTAGTGTGCAGATTGACTGGGTTGCCTTTTGCTTCCTCTGGATTTTCTAATTATTTGTATTGGCTAAGGGCCACATTCAGCCCTTTCCAAACTGGAACACATTCTCAGAAAGGGTTGGTCCCACCATCCTCGTCTTGGTTTATGCCAAAGTCTGGTTTCATTTTTTTTATTAAACTGCCATTTGTAACTTTCATTGAACAGAATGACAGCATGCCCAATTGCCTTCATTCAGTGATATATATATATATATTTTTAACAAAAGAGAGCCTTCTTGCCTCTCAGGAGAATGCATGATTTATTTATCTCCTCTATTGTGCAATCAGCTCACCACCATTACAGCTAACACAATGTTCTAGAGAAAAATGTTTCTGTATCACACGGTGACTTCACCCAAGTAGGCAGTGACTAATTTCTCACCTAGATCTACCAACGCCTATACCAGAAAGGGAGAAGTTTATCACTGCAGATGAGACTGCTTGCCTTGGACTAGGGTGAGTATCTAGAGGACCAAGGCCACCTCTTGTTCTTCCTTTCTGCCCAGGGTCTGGCACTTAGCAGGTGTGGTAATCATTATCGATGTTCTCCAAGTATCTTCAACTCTTCTCTTCCTGAACCTCTATAGGCATGGATCTCCTGGCTCTCTGTGCCTAGGCACACTGTGTAAACACTCCAGTTGATAAGTCAGAGCAGGAATGGTACACATCAATTCTAAACTGGGCATCTAAGATAATTTTGATCCAGAATGCTTCTCTCCTCTCCCCCAAACTCTGAATTCATACTTTCATATAGAGTCCCTACTTCAATGATAAGCACATACTATGAGAAGTAACCCTTGCTGTGTTAACCACTGCTATTCTGAGTGCTGTTTGTTACTTCAACATAACCCAGGCTTTCCTCACTATATGTGTAAAATAGTATTTGTAGGGTGCCTTTGTTTATTTTGTTTTTCTTAATATTGTGATATCCTTTTTAAAAAAAAAATTGAGGTTATAACTTAATTATAATATTTGTTCCTTTCTTTCTCTTTTGTCCCTCTTGTTTCTCCCATATACCCCTTCCTACTTCCCTTCAAATTTGGGCTCTCTTTTTTCACTAACTGTTATTGTGTGTACCTGTGTATTTTTCCCCTTCCCTTCTCCCTCTTGCTGCACCCCTGCTCACTCCAGCCCAAAGTACACTGTAGCTATCTTCAGACATCCATGTGAAGGCATCAGATCTCATTATGGATGGTTGTGAGCCACCATGTGGTTGCTGAGATTTGAACTCATGACCTTCTGAAGAGCAGTTGGTGCTCTTAACTGCTGAGCCATCTCACCAGCCCGTATCTATGTATTTGTGTACATACATATATTCCTACATATAACTTGTCGATCTGTATAATGTTACTGGCATGTTTGTATTCAGGGGTGATTGTTTGGCATTGGCAACTAATTGGTGTCCTGATCTCTGCGGAAGCCCACCTCTCTTGTTCCTAGCTTTCCTCAATTGTCTATAGAGTTGAAGCCTCATGACCATTCGGTTGGTTGTTTTTTGAGACATGGTACTTAGTATATAGCCCAAACTGACCTCCTAGTGGCTATGTAGCCAATGAGGATCTTGAACTCATGATTTTTTTGCCTCACCTCCCAGGTTCTAGAACTACAGGCACACCACACACACACACTACTATGTACACCAGGTTGAGTTGGAACTCACAACTCACAATCTTTCTTCTTTAACCTCCCAAACACCAGGATTACAGGTGTGTACTGCTATACTCAGATAAAAATAAATGATTTAATGAATGGATGGATGAAATCAGAAGAGATTTCTGAGTAGGGTTTTGTAATAGGATATATATAAGGAAGATCTGAGGATGTGTTCATCTGACTGTGTGTACATATCAATTTAGAGCCATCTTGGCCATCTTATTTGTATAAGTACCTTTTTTAAAGATGCCTTTTACTTGTGATCTGGGGCTATTGGTGGAGATGAATGGGATGCCTAAATCACCCAAACCAATCAACCTTGGTACTACCACTGAAGTTCCAATTGCCTTCATTACTTTCTTTGCATTTTATAAATGGAAACTAAGACCCAGAATATTTAAGTAGAAATATCAATTTCTTAATAACAAACTGGTCGACTGCCACCAATTTCCTGATCCTGTATCAGGTAGTTTTGCTATGGTATTGTTCTCTTTCCTATGCAGGTGTTAAGAACACAGGAGTCTAGGAGTCATGCTCTACTGATGACAGTCTGAACTCTTATCACTTATTAGCCACAGATGTTGTTTTTCACCTCTGCATCTCACCATGAGTTGCCCTGAGGATTTAGTGAATATATAAAGTATGTGAAAATCTAAAAACGTTAGTTGCTCATTTTGATTGTTCATATTCTGTATCACTAGCACACTGTCTCCACTTGTGCCTGACCCTCATGTTCCTGTGGCACGCTTCTGCCTTTGGGAAATAATGAATCTGTTTTAGAACATCATATGCCTTGTCTGTGCACTCTTTGGCCATAGGTCAATTACATCTAAAGTTATAAGGAGTACAGTAACGCTGCCCTCCTATGCCTCCTCTCTTGACCAAAACCTAACACCACAGGGTCCTCCAGTGAGAGGATAAAAGGGTACCTACCATCTCTCCTCAGTCCATGTTTGTTAACTGTCCCGTGCCTATTGATCAAACTCTGCCATCAGCTCAAAGAGTCTGTTGGATCAAGGCCAAAGTTACCCACTCTCTGGTTACTTTGGATAAATATTTAAGCAGGAATTTTGACTACCCACAATTTTTCATTATACCATTGGACAGTACCTGGGTAGGAGGCAGGTAGTCAGAGCTGCTTCCTGGGAAGGGCAGAGCTTTCTGCCTGTGGCTGGAGGGTTCAGGCCCTAGTCACTTTCCTTAGGTGTTGTCATAGTTATGTTGATCTATGAGTCAAGAAGAGAATTCAAGCAGCTGGAAGTAGATCAAAATATGAATTTTTAATTTTAGGGTAAGGACTGACTCATGTTTGTTTTTGAGGCATATTTCCTTAAAGTAAGTGTGTGTGTGTGTGTGTGTGTGTGTGTGTGTGTGTGTGTGTTATAACTAGTTGTTTAAAGGGAAAGCATGTTTATTCTGGTATCTTTCTTTTAACAACATAAACAATTTCAAGTATGAGAAGCCCACATTTTATCTGTTTTTATTGAAGTGTGACCTATATCTAGTAAGTGTTCATATCATAGGCCAGCAGTTCAATGAGTTTCATAAATGTAACAAGTAAATCCATGTGAGCAGCACCCAGGTCAAGATCAATAAATATCTGAACCCTGCCAATCCTTATTCTCTTCTGGAAACTCCCCTGTAGCTCACCAATGACCACTAGCCTGACTCCTGACAGCATATATCAGTGGTGAGCAGAACCAACATATATTGCTGTTTGACTCCCTTCACTCCCGTTCTTTATGAGTTTCATCTGTGCCCAGAACAACAGCAGTGGTTCACATCCTAGTTTCTGGTGATACCATCACCACTGCCACCACATTTCAGCCTCAGCACTTTTGTTTTCAGTGGGTGAGGATTGAATTTAGGCCCTCACACATACTATGCAAATGCTAATACCACTAGGTCCTCTTTTTACTTTTTCTTTGGAGGGGGCTCTCACTAAGTTGCCCAGGTTGTCCTTGAACTCACTCTGTAGCCCATACTGGCCTTGCCTTGAATTCACTCTCCTCCTGCCCCAGTTTCCAGGATAGCTGGGGTTATACAACCAGGCTGACCCTCAGTCTGTTCTATGGCCAATGGGCATTTGGGCATTTTCTAATTAGCACAAATACTGTGGTGTGGCATCCTAACTCATCTCTCTTGGTAAACAAAACTCATTTCTGTCGAAGCTGAATCTAAGAGTAAATTGCTCATCATACAATAGTGGTACTCAGTTTGGATGCAGTCTGCCAGAGCTCCAAAGTGCTAGAAGCCATTTACATCCAACCAGCTTTGTATGAGAATTCTTGTGGCTCTATACAGTATGAAGTCTGTTTTATAATAAGGCAAACACAACCATTTTAACCCTTTGGAATGACATGCAGTCTGTTTATTAAATACACTCCCCACTTCCAGCCACAACTTCTGGCTTGTTATGTAACCTGGATGAGCTTCCTGCTTTCCATCAACTCTCCCTTAATCCATCCAGGCAAAAGTCTCTCTGAAAACATTGCCCATTCATTTCTCCAGCTGGAGTGTTGTGAGTGTTAATAACTTGGTGTTTGTAAAACAAATTCAACCCACCCTGCCAAGCAGAATGTATACCCGAACCTCGTTCAATGGGACTAATGTAACAGACTCAGTCGCCCTACTCTGCAGATCTGCCCTTTGTAAATATCACATCCCCAGGATTTCGAATACAAATCGAAACCTAATTTTGGGCATAAAGAAAAAAAAAATTCTCTATTTCCCTGCAAGTTTTAAGAAATCAGAAGTGTGCTTTCATATTGTATAGCACTTTGCAACTATAGGCATTACCTGACTGGAAAGACCCAGGAAAAGAATTCAGATGGCTCATATTTTCTCCTGGTTTATACTTGAGATTCAATACTGTGGAAGCCTTATTCCAGAATTCTGTCTGTTAAATGGGGTTACTTTGATAAGTTGTTTAAGTGCTCTGTGGTTTACAGATCTAGTTTTTGTTCTATGAAGGTGGAGATGCTGACCATGGGAAAAGGTACAGGAAGCCAAAGCCTACAGTGCCCCACCGCCCCCAGTGTTCCCCTCCTCCCCCAAGCAGGCAGAGGAAAGGACCTCTAGTTTCTCACTACCCAGTGAACCATGTAGGATTTTTTTTTCCAGAAACCACTGAGCATGGTCCTTTACCAGAATGTTTCTCTTTTACCCTGTTCCTCTGGTTTCTGCATTCAGGAATATTCTGGCAAAGGCGAGGGTTCCTACCTATCAGGAGCGTGCGACTTTCAAAGTAGCCTGGGCCAGGCCTTTAGGGATCAAGGAGACCCCTAAAGGTGAGCCGCTGGGTGGAGACTGAGGTAGGGAAGCGCGCCTAGCTAGCCGCCCAGCATAGCATCCTAGGGGTTCCCCACTGCCTAGGCTGAAGTTCCCCCGCGGGACTGCTTCTCCGTGTCAGCGCCCCGCCCGCTCCCCACCTCCACGCCCAGCCCCGCCACGCTGAGCGCTCGCCGCGCCACGCCGGGCGGGCAGCTGCAGAGCGGGCGGGCAAGTGGTCCGGGGAGCGGCGGGGGCGGCGCCCAGACGGCGGGAAGGAGGAGGAGGGACGCAGCCCGACGGAAAGGGGAAAAGGAGGGCCCGAGGGCGCCAGCAGCCAGCCCGTCGCCGGGACCCGCAGGTGAGTGTAGCGCTGAGAAAGGGAATCTGAACCCCTCAGGGTCCTAAGACCTAAGCCCCTGAGCCAACTACAGGCGATGGGCCCGGCGGGCTCGATGACTGGGAGGGTGACTGTGGCCCCTGGGATTGGGGCTCTGGCTGGAGCTCCTGGGCCGTCTGAAAGGCAGAGGCAAAGCTTGGAGCTCAGAGGGACCGGGCTCCATAGTGGATGCGTGGGGTGGAAAGTAACTAGCTATTCTGAGAGGAACGCAAATCAGAAAGTTTAGAATGATCTCGCACTCCCCACTTTCTGGACTGGTAACTAAATCTTCACTCTGGAGAACGGTCTGCTAATACACGACTCTCTAGGACTTGGTTACCACCCATGCAGGCTAAAGATGTGATGGCCTGAAGACCCAGGAAAGATGGACCAGCACCCACACCGCAGGGCCTAGAACGGTGAAAGACTATGGTCTGGGGTGACGCATCCAACCGAAGGAGTTCATCAGTCTGAAAAAGACTAGTGGTCTTGGGGTGGTACGCATTTCACCTGCTTGGGTTCATAAACAGGCAGATACAAAGCCCGATGGACAAGCTGTCCGCCTACATGAGACACAGGAAGCATGCACCGAAGTCTCCCATGGTTGCTTTACAGAAATTCTAGTGTTGGACAAATGTACGAATCCCTTGGGGAGCTTGTTAAAATGAGACTCTGATTCGTAGGTCTGGGGTGGACCGAGTCTGGTTTCTCTCCAAGCTTCAGATGTCTCTCAGCTCTCATGGACCACACCTGGTCTGCTCCACAGAACTTCTGTTCTTGTTGAACAGGCTGGAAAGCTTAAGAAAATGGGAGGTCAGGAGACAAGACAAAACTCTAAGGACTTTCCAACCCCATCTCTAACCCAGACCACTGCACTCTGAAACAGATTAATCAGTTGCTACTCTTTAATAGTGAAATATTTTTTGCTTTTCTTACCAACTTTCCAGCCACAAGAGGCTCTGCTAACAAAGCCAGCTGGCTGCACCGGCTTGCTACCTGCACTTGGTTTAATGCTGTGATAACTCTTCATTTTTCTTTTTAAAGAAAAGGATTTGATTTTGTTTTGTTCTGGGCTCCACAGATTATCTAGTGGGTCCTGTCTTGAATCAGAACTGTTTCTGATCTGCTTAGGCTTCAGCTTGGTGGGGGATGGTGGGTAAAGGATTATTAGGTTAGCTTCTGCAGTTATCCTCGTATTTCTGAACTTCTTCTTGGCTATCTAAAGCTTATGGAACCCTAGTCATGCATGGTATGGCAGAATTTGTTGCCTTTGCAATTAATATTAATGATTAATGGAGCATTAAGAGCATAATTACTTTTAAAGGAGCTTAATTATGGCTGGGCATGGTGATGCCCATCTATAACCCCAGCTCTGGGAAAGTTGAGGCAGCGGAGGATCAGGAATTCAAGGTCATCTTTGGCTATGTAGTGTATGTAAGGCCAGCTTTGGTTACATGAGATTCTGTCTCAAAAAACCCCAAAAATATTTTTAAGAGTTTGTTAATACATGATACATTTAAGTTTGGGGTCAAAATAATCTGTAAGCCAACTGAAAAGGTATATGCTATTTCCAAATTATCTGGGGGAGGGGATCTTTAGTGGCTCATAAGATTTTGCTGAGGTGAGATCTAGAATGAGCTGGACATTACTCTGTTTGGCTGCTCGTATGGGTCAAATGCAAAACTGGAGGATAAAAAAGCGGCCAAATTTTGTAGCTATTCAGGGATATTGTTTTCCATGTCTCAGCACCATGCCAGCCCTGATCAGATTCCCACATCCCTGCAAGGTGACTTTCATTAAATGGGAGATAAAGCAAGTCTAGCTACTGCAAGGCATTGAGGAAATGCAGGGTCAGCATCAGTGTTGTGTGTGGGAATCATTCTTACCCTAACCTCTGCAGATTACAGGTGTGTGTACTTTTCTACAGAAAAAAAAAAATTGTCAGAAATACAGAAAAGGGGGAAAATGCCACTCTAATCATGGATATGGGTCTGCTCAGCAGAGGGAGAAAAAGACTGAGAAATGGAATTTTGTTGATGGGTTTGGCCAGGAAATCCACTGTTTTTGGTACCATGAGGCTGTTTCCAGAAATGGCAAAGTAAGTTTGCTCAGGTGTTATGGAAAACCAGCAAAAGAAGCTGATTTTCTGTGGCCAATGCAGTCATTCTAGGGACTCCAGGGGTGGGGGATGTCACGACATGTGTCTGACTTCAGTAAAAGCCTGGGAAAGGTGCCTATGTCAAGAGCAAGTGTTCTTTTAAAATGTTTATGGTTTCAAAACCACATAGATGTTTAATCTTTGTGGAACTTACTCCAGGGGCCTGGTGGGAAGTGGTGGAGTTGAAACATTTGGGGAAAATAATCATAAAATAAAGCCGCTAAAATATTCTGGTGAGCACTTCCATTTTATAAATCCATTTCATTCTTGAGTCTATTTTGTGGTTTTGTTAATTGAAGTATAATTAATTTACAAAAAAAAATCACCCTTTTTAAGTATAAGATTCTAAAAACACATGTAGTCATGGAACTACCACCATATCAAAATATAGAACTTCACCACCTCTCAAACCTCTCTATTGATTCTATGGATTCAACCTTTCCCTCCATTCTCAGTCCCTATAATGTTGTCTCTTCCAGATTGGCCCATAAATGAAATCATATGCTATATAACCTTCTTGGTCTAGTCTCTTTTACCTAAGACAATACCTTGGAGATTTTACCTCTGTTGGTGAATATTCCCGTTATAATTTTTTTTTGTTTGTTTGTTTGTTTTTTCGAGACAGGGTTTTTCTGTGTAGCCCTGACTGTCCTGGAACTCACTCTGTAGACCAGGCTGGTCTCGAACTCAGAAATCCACCTGCCTCTGCCTCCCAAGTACTGGGATTAAAGGGGTGCGCCACCACTGCCAGGCCTCCCATTATTCTTTCTTATTGCTGTGTAGTATCCCATACTTTATCCACTCATCAACTCTTGATAGTTATGAATAAAGTTGGTACAAATGTCCACAGATAGCATGTTGCATGGACATACATTTTCATTTCACTTTGTTTAATATTTAAAAGTAAGATTGATGTTTTGTTTATTGTTAAAAACCTGTTAAACTTTTCCAGAGTGGCCATTTTGTCTGTTGGTTGGTTTTGTGGTACTTGGGACTAGACCCAGGGTCTCACACATGTTAAGCCAGTGGTCTGCCTGTCACTTCCATCCCCAGTTCTACTTGTCCAATTTGGCTTTCCTGCCACTGATGAATGGGAAGTCCAGGTACTTGGCACTTGGTATTATTGTTTTGTTTTATCTTTTTAAATTTTTTTGTTGGTGTTCACTTTTTAATTGTACATCGAAAGCACCACTCTCAAGTCATTATCAATCATAAGGGCTTGCCAATGCTCCAGTTTTGTTTTGTTTTGCCTTTCAGAGAAACAGCTGGGCTGCTCCACCTTATTTTACTTATGTTGTGTTTTCAGTGAATCACCATATCTTTCCTAGTCATTACCCAAACACTCTCTGTCTCTGTCTCTCTCTGTCTCTCTCTGTCTCTCTCTGTCTCTCTCTGTCTCTCTCTGTCTCTCTCTCTCTCTCTCTCTCTCTCTCTCTCTCTCTCTCTCTCTGCCTGCTAGCAATGTCATTGTATACTTATGACCAAAAAAACTACAAAACGACTTTCGTATATATCCTTCATGGGTTTTGGTTTTGTTTTTAGCCATTTTCATGGGTCTGTAATAGTATCTACTCGGGGCTTTAGTTTGCTTTGCCTTATTCTTTGATCATAGGTGTAGAGCCTGTGGAGTGTCTGCTCTTTTTATCCCCGCCAGAGTGTTTGGTTCTTGAAGCACAGGTTCTGCATAAAAATAAGGTACAATTTCTCTGTCAGACATATGTGTGATAAATAGCGTCACTCAATCTGTGGCCTACCTTTTAATTTTCCTAATGATTTTACTTTAAAGAGTAGAACTTTTTAATGTTGATAAAGTCTAATTCCTCAAGCTGTTTTTTTATGGATAATGTTTTAGTAGCCAGCCTAATAATATTTGTCTATCCTAAGACTACTAAGATTTTCTCCTGTGTTTTCTTCTACATATTTTATTATTGCTTGATCTCCCTCCCCCCACCGTATATATGTATATAATATGAAATAATAATTAGAGTTTGCTTTTTACATATAAATATCCAACTCCAACATCATTAGTTAAAAAGGCTCTCCTTCTTCTCCATTCTATCATCTTGACTCCATTATTACAAATGGACATTTGTGGGTTGATTTCGAGCCTCTATTTTATCCCATTTATCAATGTGACTCTCTGGTACTAATACTATACTGAAGGTCTTTTAATTTTTTTTTTTTTTTGAGATTGAGTCTCATGTATCCAAGGCTGCCCTTGAACTTGAACTCAGTATGTAGTTATGTATAATCTTGAACTTCTGATCAGTCTCCTGCCTCTATCTCTCAAGTGCTGAGATTACTACACTGGGTTTATAATAGTGCCGGAAACAGAACTGAGCTTCTCAGTTGGACAACTTCTCACATGCTCTTCTAACTGAACAGTAGCCTCAACTTTCTTGTGCACTCTTTAGGTTAATGTCTAGATTGTTTAGGGGTATATAATATCTGTTGCTTTTAGGAATTGTGCCGTACTCCCCTCCAGCCCTATTTCAGCTCCCAATTTCTATACTGTTGAGTAGGAAGGCTATTTATTTTTATAAAGATGTATCTTACATTCAGGCCATCTTGCTGTAATTCATTTATTTAGTTTTCAGTTGCTTTTCCTAGGTTTTTCAAGGTGCACCATCAAATTATCTTTGAATGGCATAGTAGAGGAATCTTCTACTAAAGGTCTTACCTCATTTTATTCTGCCTTAGTGGCCAGGTTCCTTCTAAGATCATGTTGGGTAATTGTTTCTAACTTGAGTGGGAAATCTAAATGTACTGTTTGTTGTAAAGTTTAGTTGGCTGCTCTTATCTTTAGAACATTTCTTAACATTTTTAGCTTGTTAAAAATCTCACGTTTAATTTGAAATTTTCTTGTTGTGCTTGCAATTATTTTATTCACTGAAGACCTAACAGGTTTGTGGCCAGTTAGTCTTTCTGGCTTTAAGAGTTCAATATTGATTTTCTTGGAGAAGTTCGTGTGTAATTAACGCAAGTGGCTTTATTTAGGCAGATTATGAAGAAACAATATATGGAGAATTGTAATAATGTTCTCTTGGATGTATGCTAGGGACAGTATGGGCGGGAGGCAATAGAAGGGCTATTTTTACCATACATATATATATATATATATATATATATATATATATATATATGAATATGATAGTTTTATAGTATTTTTCAAACTTTCTTGGCCACCATTTTCAGTGAAAATGTATTTTATATCTCAATCCTGTTTAAGCATACATGTATAAATTGGAACAAAATCTCTCATGTATATGTATTTTTTTTGTTTTGTTTTAATTTTTTTAATTTTTATTTTTTTGAAATTAATTTTTTATTGGATATTTTATTTACATTTCAGATGTTATCCCCTTTCCCCATTTTCTGCCCCAGATGCCCCCTATCTCATCTCCCCTCCACCTGCTTCTATGAGAGTGTACCCCACCCACTCCCACCTCCCCACCCTCGAATTCCCCCACACTGGGCATCCAGCCTTCATGGGACCAAGGACCTCCTCTCCACCTATGCTGACAAGGCCATCCTCCCTTACATATACAGCTGGGGCCATGGGTCCCTCCCTATGTGCTCCCAGGCTGGTGGTTTAGACCCTGGGAGCTCTGGTTGGTTAATATTGTTGCTCTCCCCATGGGGCCACAAACTCCTTCAGCTCCTTCAGCCTTATATTCTGATATTTTCTATACTCTTCCATCTGTCCTCTTTTATTTTAACATGATGATGATCTTCTAAGTTGGTTCAATCATGCTTTCATATGATTTCCTGGCAGTTTGTAAAATGCTGCTTTACAAAGCCGTTCATGGCCAGCAAGATTGCTCATCAAGTAAGGTGATTGCCATGCAAGCCTCATGTCCTGAAGTTGATTCCTGGAACCCATGGTAGAAGGAGAGAACCCAGTCCAGGCAGTTATCCTCTGACTGCTACATGTGTGCCATGGCACACATGAATGCAGTGATTCCCACTCAATCTCTCTCTATCTCTGACTCTCTCTCTCTCTCTTTGTCTCCCCCACCAATACCACCACACCTAGAGGGAAACACACAAAATAATAATAGAGGAAAAATATTTAATTTAATTAAAAAAATTAATAATTCTCTATGTTCTGCTTGTTTGTATCTGTAACGCACTTCTTTTTCTATTAGCTCATGCTGTGATACAAAGCGAGCGAGCTATTCAGAGATAACTACTCATTTTCCTTTCTCTAATGGTCATGTAATTGCTAAACCATTCTTGACCGCACAGACTAGCCAGTAAAGGCAGTCTTATAATTCCATGGCCCAAAATTTCTCATGACCTCCTACCACAGTTAGGATTGATCTCTAGATGCCTGCTGCACCTCCTTTATCTGTTTTCTTCTCACACTTCTACAAGCATACCAGCCTCGACAGTTCCTCATCTAAACCACACATTTGCCTGCCTGCTAGCCTTTGCATGTGCTGTGCTTCCTGCTTGGAATACTGTTTGACCAGATAACACCATATTCCTGTTTCACTAGTTAGTGTCCTCCGAATCCTTCCTTCTAAACATTAGTCTCACCTAAAACTGAAAAACTCCTTGCTCTTATTTCACTTTGGGTTTTAGTGATAATATTATTACCTGTAATTCTATTATTACATCAGTTTGTCTGCCGATTACACACCTTTTCCCTTAATAGACAATAAATACCAAAAGGACAAAAACTTTGTATATTTTTCTCAACATGTCAAGATTTTGTCAAGATCTAGAATATTAATGGACCATAGGAGGTACTCCTAAAATATGTGTTGAATGTTGAATGACTGCATAGGCTTCAGAATCGTGCCTAGGATTTCTAAGAAAGCAGATACAGATCGTAAGAGAAACTCAATATGCTATACCTTTCTGAGCAATGTTAATGTGGATTTTTTTTTTAGGTTAAGTATTGAATATACTCTAGGGCATTAGTTCTCAGTTTGAGGGTCACAACTCCCACAAGGATCACATATCAGAGGTCCTGCATATCAGATATTTACATCATAATTCATATCAGTAGCAAAATTACAGTTACGGAGTAGCAACGAAAATCATTTTATGGTTGGGGGTCACAACCACATGAGGAACTGTGTGAAAGGGTCACGCATTAGGAAGGGTGAGAAGCAGTGCTCTAGGAGAAGCAGTTGATTAATTAGCAGGCACTCCGGTAGGCACTGCATCTCTGACTGTGATAGTAACAATGATAGCTGATAGCTGCTATTTGCCCAGTGGGTACACTCTTTCTGCTTCATACATATGAGCCCATTTAATCTTCCCAACTACCGGAGGCAAGAATCTTATTACTTTACAGGAGAGGAAACTAAGGCCCAGAGAAGTTTGGTACCTTGCGTATGGTCATACAGAAGACAAGTAGTAGATCTGAGCTTTTCTTAAGCTTCTGTACTTTGCAATGCTCCTAGCAGAAACCATAGTTCTCAGCAAGTAAGGTGCTTGGTGGGCAAACTTGGTGACCTGAGTTCAATCTCTGGAATCCATGGTAGAAAGAGAGAACAGTCCCTGCCCTTCATTTATTTATAGCCATGGCTCTTTGCTCTCATAATGTAGGGATTCTCAACTTGGAGTGATTTCTGGCAATGTCTGGAGACATTTTTATTATCTAAACCAGCATCTAATGGGTAGATGCTGCAGACCATGCTCGCCCCAGAAAGAATACTCCCTGCCAATATGTCAATAGTACCGGAGTAGAGAAACTGCTTTAGCACAAAGCTTCTGAAAGCTGTCTGTTAGAATCATGTGAGGAGTTTAAAAACTAAATACTAATGTCTAGGGCCAATTTTGATCTTAACAATCCTCCATGAGTCCCCAATTGACTAGTAATCCTGGTATGCACTGGTTCTGCCTCCTAGTGGCCCCGAAGAGCTGTTTTACACCTTCTTTTATTTCCTTTGCACTTGACTTGAACTCATTAGACAGGAATCTCTTCACATTGGCACCATCCAGAACTTCTGACACATTCATATTTGTAGAAATACGACACTCCTCTCCATTACTGTGAAACTGTGGAGGAGATGCCCCTGTTATGTCACTGCAATGTCTTTTCTGGGCTCTGAACCTCTGGTTCTCTCTGTCTTCCCAAGAATTCATTCCCCCTCCCACCCCCCAATGTCTTACTTATAAATAACTTTACAAGCAAATTGTAAAAAACAAAGACAGGAAAAAGCATGTCAATGTACCTTTTTTTCTGAATTTTTAGAAAGCTAATATTTCACCACATTTCCCTTATCTTTTACACTCTTGGCCCTGCACATACTTTTATTTCTGAACCACTGGAAAATAAATTACAGATGTTGTGACCCTATACTCCCCTTAAGTGTGAATTTCCTAACAGTATGAATATTTACCTACATTACTACAGTCTTGTTTTCAATTCAGTACATTTAACACTGATAACTATTATCTAATCTACTATTTCTATTCCATTGATAAGGCCGTATACAGCACCCCTGTCTTCTAGTACAGAATCTGGTTTACGATTGCAATTGCATTTACTTGTCCTGTCTCTTAGTCTTTTTTAGTCTGTGTTATTTTCAAAGTCTTTCTTTTCTTACTTCCCTCCCTCCACCATTTCCCTCCCTCCTGCCATCTCCTTCTCTCCCTCTCTCCCTTTCTCCCTCCCTCCCTTTCTCCCTCCCAAACTTCCTTACCCTTTCTACCCGCTCCCTTTTCTTTACTAAAGACAGAGTAGACTTGGATGACCTAGAACTCATAGAGATCTGCCTCCCAAGTGTTGTAAAAGTTTGTGCAATCACAATCAACCTTTTTATATCTTGTAAAGGACATTGATACTTATGATGAATAGAGAGACCACTCTCTCATATTATTTATTTGCTTGTTTATGAGTGACTTGTATATCCAATTGCTCTAGAACTCATGATGTTGCTAAAGAAGACCTTGAACTTCTCATCTTTCTGCCTTCATTTCCTAGGTGTTGAGATTCCAAGTGTGTGTCACCAGCATATATGGTTTATGTAGTACTGGGTATTGAACCCAGAGATTTGTGCATGCTAGGTAAGCACTCTCTAATTGAGCTATCTCCCCAGCTCTGTCTTTGTAGAGTTAAAATACCCCTCGTTTGTGCTTGTCTAGTGTTTCTTGTGATTAGCTTAGGTTATAAATTTGGAGCCAGAATATTGCACAGAAGATGATGTGTTCTTCTCAGAGCATGGCATCTTGGAGAGTCATGATGCCCATCTCCTGCTTGTTGCTGATGATAACTGTGACTACTTGATGAAGGTGTTGTATCATTTCCTCACTGGATAGCCACAGCTATTGTCTTTTCCTTTAAAATCCGAAAGATTTTGGAAGACACAGATATTCTGCTCATCGTTAATACTTCCCTCTAGCTTTAGTGATGATTTTTGCCTGATCAATCTTTAATGTGATGCTTGAAAATAATGATTTTTCTAACTCTAGCTAGTCTAGGCAAGAGCCATGCTGTCTCCTCTATTTATTTATTTATATATTCATTTATTTATTATTGATAGAAACTCATGAATTCCTATGTTTTAAATGCCTTATAATTTATTAACATACATACTTAGTTTGTCTACCCAATTGTGATGGACTTTTTTTTTCTAGTACTAGAGCATGAACTTAGTGCTTTATATATGTTAGGCAAATGTTCTACTGAGCTATATCCCCAGCCCTTAGACTTAGTTCTTTGCTCTCTTTGATTCTTTCTTTAATGAAACCTTTTTCTGAACTATTCCTATAAGCTTATTCTTATATTCTAACATCTACTCGCTCCCACAGTTCCACATTTTCTCCCCATCTGGTCATTCTCAAAGGAAATCTTCAAAGGATGCTTATACCAAACTGGTCTACATTTTCCTGTCATCTGATTCATTTGGGATTATGAAGCTGTCCTCAGTCCCTATGTTGTCAAATATAACCATTACCTCCCCAGTTTACCATGCTAAATTTAAAGAGCATTTCCGTTTTTTCCCACTATTTAATTGAAAATCAGTTCTTTTGTCATAAAAGATATCTTGATTATATTTTCCCCTCCCTCCGCTCCTCTCAGTTCCTTCTCACCTTCCCTCCTCTCTGAATCTACTCCCTTTCTGTCTCTGATTACAAAAGAACAGGCTTCTTCTAAGAGATAACAACCAAATATGACAAAATAAAATATAGTAAGATGAAGCAAAAATTTTCATATCAAAGTTGAACATGTCAACCCAATAAAAGGAAAAGAGTCCCAAGAGCAGGTACAAATATCAGAGATCTACTTATTCATACACTCCCATAAAAATACAAGCTAATTGCTGTGTCACCATTGCCCAAGGATATCCATCAGTTAGAACAGATTGTAAGTCAAAGGTTTTATGGCTGGTTGATGTTTCTGTTTTTCTTTTGGTAGCCTGCAGTGTACCTTTCTACACCAAAGAGACTAGAACATAGGTGTGAAGGCTCCATGTAGGCACCAGCTCCACTTCTCCATGTTCAATGAGTAGTATGGATGTTGTCCTCGACAATGGGGCCCTACTGTCAGCTTGCAGAGAACAACCATTTGTCTTGGTATCAGCCTGAGCTGTTTGGAGATTTCCATGGGTTTCCTTGGCCAACAACTCAATTGAATGTCCTGGTCCCTCCACTAGAAGCTTTGCCTGGATATAAGACTCTGTATCCTCCATTATTAGGAATCTTCATTAGGATCACCTTCAGAGATTTCAGGAAGTTTCTACTGCTGCACTAGGATTCCATGCCACCCCCAAACACCCTCAATTCCAGTCATCTCTCCCTACACTATCTCCCTCCCCTCAACCCAACCCACCCTGCTCCCTTCCCAAACTGTCCCCAGTCTACCTGCAACATCTATACTATTTCTCCTTCCCAGGATGATCCCCACTAGATTCCTCCTTTTTACCTAACCTCTCTGGGTCTGTGGATTGTGAGTACATACCATTATTGTCTTTCTGGGTCTGGATTACCTCACTCAGGATGATTTTTTTCTAGTTCCATCCATTTGCCTGCAAATTTCATGATGTCATTTTTTTAACAGCTGAACAATACTCCATCATGTAAATGAACCACATTTTATTCATCCATTCTCCTCTTGAAGGACATCTTAGTTGTTCCCAGTTTGTGGCTAATATGAATAAAGCCTCAGTAAACATGTTTGAGCAAGTGTCCTTTGAGTATATCCCCAAGAGTGATATAACTGGATCTTGAGGTAGAACTGTTCTCAGTTTTCTGAGAAACTGACAAATTGATTTCTAAAGTGGTTGTAAAAGTTTGCATTCCCACCAGCAATGGATGATAGTTCCCCTTTCTCCCTGTCCTCACTAGCATGAGCTGTCACTTGTGTTATTGATCTTAGCCATTCTGACAGATGTAAGATGGAATCTCAAAGTCATTTTGATTTGCATTTCCCTGATGACTTTAAATGTTTCAAAGCCATTTGATATTCCTCTATTGAGAATTCTCTGTTTGGGTTGTTTGGTTTTTGTTGATATCTAGTTTCTTGAGTTATTTATGTATTTTGGATATTAGCCCTCTGTCAGATGTGGAGTTGGTGAAAATATTTTCCCATTCTATATGCTGCTGCTTTGTCCTTTTGACAGTGTTCTTTGCCTTACAGAAGCTTTTCAGATTCATGAGGCCTCATTTATTGATTGTTGTTCTTAGTGCCTGCACTAGTGATGTTCTGTTCAAAAAGTTGTCTCCTGAGACAATAAGTTCAAGACCATTCTCCACTTTCTCTTCTATGTATCTTGTATATTCTATGTAGCTCTTCAGTGTATCTGCTTTTATGTTGATGTTTTTGATTCACTTGGACTTGAGTTTTTTGCAGGGTGATAGATATGGATCTATTTGTATTCTTCTACATGCAGATATCAGTTTGACCAGCACCATTTTTTGAAGATGTGTTCCATTGTGTATTTCTGTCTTCTTTATAAAAAACAAACAAACAGGTAACCATAGGAGTGCAGATTTGCATCTGGCTCTTTTATTTGATTTCATTGATCAGCCTATGTTTTTATGCCAATACCATGTGGTTTTTATTACTATAGCTCTGTAGTATAGCTTGAAATTGGGGGGGGGGCAATTCTTCTGGATGTTTTTTTATTGTATATGATTGTTTTAGCTATCCTGTTTTTTGTTTGCTTGTTTTTCCACATGATGTTGAGAATTGTTTTTTCAAGGTCTGTAAGGAATTGTGTTGGAATTTTGGTTGACATTGCATATAATCTGTAGATTGCTTTTGGTAAGATGATCATTTTTACTATGTTAATCATATAAATTCATGAGCATGGGAGATCTTTCCATTTTCTGATATCTTCTTTAACTTCTTTCTTCAAAGACTTGAAGCTTTATCATACAAGTCTTTCATTTGCTTGATTAGAGTACCCCAATATATCTAAGGTATTTTATATTATTTGTGGGTATTGTGAAAGATGTTGTTTCCCTGATTTCTTTCTCAGTCTGTAATTTGTATAAAGGAGGGATACTAATTTTTGTTTAGTTAATTTTGTGTGATATCTATCAAGAAAATTATACATTTCTTTTAAATTTTTTAATTTCTTGGAGTACAGGTTTAAAAAAAATATGTCTTTATGATTTTCTGGGTTTCCTCAGTGTCTGTTGTTATGTCCTCCTTTTTCGTTTGAATTCTATTTAATTAGACATTAAAATAGCTACACCAGCTTGCTTCTTAGCTCCATTTGTATGGTATATCTTTTTTCAACCCTTTATCCAGAGGTAATATCTATCCTTGATATTGAGGTATGTTTCTTGGATGCAGCAGAAGAAGGGATCCTGGTTTTGAATCCATTCTGTTAGTCTGTGTCTTTTTTATTAAGGAATTGATACCATTGATATTGAGAGATATAAATGACTAATGATTGTTCATTCCTGTTATTTTGTTGCTAGTGATAGTGGCAGTGGTAGTGGTGGTGTGTGTATTTTCCCTTCTTTTGGTTTTGCTGATATGAAATTATTTATTTTGTGTGTTGTCATGGGTGCAGTTAATCTCCTTAGGTTTGAGTTTTCCTTCTAACACTTTCTATAGGACTGGATTTGTAGATATTGTTTAAATTTGACTTCATCAAGAATGTCTCCTTAGAGGTCTGCAAGAGTCTGACATATTCAGAGGCAGATGCTCACAGCTAACTATTGAACTGATCATGGAGTTCCCAATGGAGGAGTTAGAGTGAAGACTGAAGGAGTTGAAAGGGTTCGAGACCCCATGAGGAGAGCAACAATACCAACCAACCAGAGCCCCCAGGGTCTAAACCAACAGCCTGGGAGCCCTTAGGGAGGGACCCATGGCTCCAGTTATATATGCAAGGGAGGATGGTCCTGTCAGATATAGGTAGGAGAAGAGATCCTTGGTCCCATGAAGGCTGGATGCCATGTGTGGGGGAATTGGAGGGTGGGGAGGTGAGGTGTGGGGGGGTAGGTGGTGGCACACCCTCATAGAAGCAGGAGGAGGGAGGATGAGATGGGGGTTCCTGGGAGGAAGGGGGGAAAATGGGGTAAGGGGAGAACATCTGAAATGTAAATAAAATATCCAATAAAAAACAAACAAACAAACAATTTTCTTCATCTATCATGATTGAAAGTTTTGTTGGGTATAGTAGTCTGGGCTAGCAGCTGTAGGTCTCTTCAGAGTTTGAAGCACATCTGTCCAGGCCCTTCTGGCTTTTAAAGTCTCCATTGAAAAATCAGATGTAATTCTAATAGGTCTGCCTTTTTATGTTACTTGTTCTTTTTCCCTTGAAGCTTTTAATATTCTTTCTTTGTTTTGTATGTTTTGATTATTATGTGGTGAAGAATTTTTTTTTTCTGATAAAATCAATTTTGTGTTCTGTATGTTTCTTGTACTTTTATAGACATCTCTTTTAGGTTAGGAAATTTTCTTCTATGATTTTGTTGAAAATATTTTTTTTGTTGTTGAGCTGAGATTCTTCTATTCCTATGGTTTGGTCTTTTCATAGTGTCCCAGATTTTTCTGAATTTTTTGTGTCAGAAAAAAATTTCAATTTAACATTTTTCTTTGAAGTATCCATTTTGGCTAGTGTATCTTCAACACCTGAGATAGCTCTTATTTTCTATTGGTGATGTTTGCCTCTGTAGTTCCTGTTCACATTCCTAGATTTTTCATTTCCAGAATTTCCTCACTTTGCATTTGGGTCATTGAATCTTTTGTATTAACCATTCTTCTTAGAATGTTCTCTTTGTACAGCCCTTTCATCGATCTCTGGCCAGTTCATCATTAAATATAAGCTTAATAGTGCCTCTTTGATGAACTAACTTAAAATGTCCACTAAGTCACCTTGTTCTTATCTTACCTTAACCCTCAGTACTGCACTTTACTACACATTTGTTTCTTTGCATTTTTTTGTCCTTAATCCTTAATGTCCACAATAGTATTTGGGGTATAGTAGGTTTTTGAGGCATCTTGTTGAATGAATTGTACATTTAAGCTCTCTAATGTGATTTTCAGCACATGAACACTACAAAGTAATTCTCTCTTTTCCTCCCTGCCTCAGTCCCCTGAGTGAGTACTAGGATTACAAATGTGCACTACCCTGCCCATCTTAAATGTTATCTTTTTTTATTGAACACCTATGTGTCTAGGGTTAGTTTAGATGATTCTGGTGAATATGAGAATCTAATATATTTATGTTTGAAGATCATAACTAAGGTTCCCACACAAAAGGGAATTGTTATTTCCCTAAAGATAAGAGATAACCACTGCTATATCTTATTTATTCATTTATTTGTTTATTTATTTATTTATTTATTTATTTATTTATTTTTGGTTCTTTTAATTATAAAACTGGCTCTCAGAGTTTAGCAAATTGACATGTTGACTTTGAGGTTTAAACATGTAAATTTTCATTTTTTATTAAATGTACGTATATGTGTATATATTCATGTATGTATGCATGTATTTGCTTATGGGAGCACACACACTACAGTAGGTGCTCAAAGAACACCTTTTAGGAATCAGTGCTTTTCCTTCACTATGTAGGTTCCAGGGATTGAACTCAGGTCATAAGGCTTAACTTAGTGGCAAGAGACCCTACCTGCTATGCTATCTGTCTGGCTCTCAAATGTCCCTTTATGCAGGTCTGTATCAGATGTTGACATAGGAAGAAGGGGATAACAAAAAAACTAATGGTCTTCACTGTTCTTGTATTGTTCATTGCAGCATGAGCTCTGCAATAAATCAAGTGATCCGGTCTCTCTCTCTCTCTCTTCTCCTCTCTCTCTCTCTCTCTCTCTCTCTCTCTCTCTCTGTGTGTGTGTGTGTGTGTGTGTGTGTGTGTGTGTTAGAATCTAGGGAAAGGGCACCAAACATGTTTGTGAACATGTGTTTCTGCCATTGAAATTCATGATATGGGGTGGGGTGGGAGAGAAAAGAAAATTGGGAGGTTGTATACCAAAGTGGGTTTTTTTCCTTTTAAACAGGATTGGAAGAGTAACAGTGTATCTTGCTTTTATTTTCTGGTTTTAGGGATTGAACCCAGAAATTAGTGTTTAACTCAATCTCTCAATTAAACACCTAGCCCCCAGCTGGGCTTTTCATTTTTTAACTCCTACACATGACTCTGTATGATACTAAAACTTCCAGGAAAATCAGTCCCACTGAGCTCAGCTGGTGTTTTGTTGTCTAGATGTTTAAGTTTTTGACATTTTACCTGCTCAGGGTAATTATAGAGCCTATTACCTTTGATTCAGTAGGATCTGATTTTCTGAATGGAGCCAAATGTTTGTTATAGTCACAGTTAATAAATGAGGCAAGAACTTGGTGTTCTAAATATTTGGATAATATTTATACTTACACAGCACCATTAGTAGTGAGGTAGGCAAATATGTCAATTAACATTTCATTAACATTATTTAGATTTTTTTTGTCTCATCTGTGAAAGTGGATGAAGTTTATATACTCATATTTGAAATTAAACTTTATTGAAGTAAAAATCATATACATTATAACTTGTATGGCTTGAAAAAATGTTCACAAACTGGCCACAGCCTTGTCGCTGGCCTCCAGATTCAGAATCAGAGATTAAGCATTTCTCAGAAGCCCTCTTAACGCTCCTTTAGCAAGTACCAGTATCCTATCTCAAACGCCATAGATTCCACATATTTGGAGTATGTTCCACAGTTTTGCCTGTTCTTACATTGCATGTGCATGGTAGTAGATGGAAGCTCTCACTTCTTCCACTAGATATTATTCCACAATGTTGTGTCGTTGTAGTTGGCTTGTCCCTGATACTATTTAGTGTGGCATCCCCTGCTTTCCACAGTTCATTCTTTCTGCTGGTGATATGCCATTAGTTATTCTTTATTTGTTGTCTTTTAGAGATAGCATTGTGGGGATATTCTTACATATGTTTTGGTTAGCACAAATATTCTACCAGGACAGACACTGGCTAAAAAATGTTTTCAATATATTTTTTCACAGTTGTCAATTACTTTTTTTTCCTTAAGTTCATTTAGGGTTTACCTTTGGACGTAACTGATACATCTACATCCACATACAATTTGAACCTTTTCTTTATAACTTAGGTTTTAACATGTGTTTTTGTTTCTTTTTCCTTTTCAAAGAATCTTTTTTTTTTTTATGCTTTTCATTCCTTTACAACCACTTATATCAAGACATCATTTTTTAAAATTTTGAGAATTTTGGTTTGTTCTTTCTTTTCCTAATATCTTTCTCTGGTCTCTGTCTTTTTATCCCCTTATTTCCCTTGAAAAGAAAAAGAAAGAAAGAAAGAAAGAAAGAAAGAAAGAAAGAAAGAAAGAAAGAAAGAAAGAAAGAAAGAAAGAGAAAAGAAAGAAAAGTAGGTAGGTAGAAAGAAATAACAATAACAACAAAAAACCTTCCTGACACTGTTGAGTGTGTTCTGCGTAGGTTCATCACCTGTGTGGCTTTAGAATTGTTCAGACTTCCCAAGATCTCTGGGTTTCAGCTCCTTGGCGATGTAGGTGCTGCTGACAGGGGACCATGATTTGAGTAATGAAGCCTTGGGTTTCAGTCAGAAGTTGCATGGGATACTTATTTTCCCTTTGCTCATTTATACTGATAAACATCAGCCCAAGAACCTGCAACAAAGAAGACAATGTGTTGTGTGCATCACCACGTCAGACATATCTCTATGTACTTTAAGCATTTCTTTTAACTTCATAGCTTTCAAAGGTCCCTCACTTGAGTTCTCCTCAAATAAATCAAAGATGTGAAGGGAAGCCACTGAATTCCTCAAGCATGCACCAAACCACACAACTATCTCCTCCTCCCTCCAATCTTCCTCCCAGTTTGTGTGTGTGTGTGTGTGTGTGTGTGTGTGTGTGTGTGTGTGTCTGTGTCTTTCTGTCTGTCACTCACCCCTCCCACATACTAACATAAAGAAAGGAGTGTGTCAGGGATACATGAAACCACCCTCTTTTCTAGGTATGGATAACCCAGGTCCTTTGCCTTCAGGTAGCCTAACTCCCAGAATTCTCCAGACTGCTCTCCAGGGCCTCCAGTGGTCACTGACTTGAAAATACGATGGCCTCCCTGCTCCTTGTCCACTTCCCCATTCTCCATCTGTGTCTCTTGCGATCACATCCTAAATAAAGCACTTGCTCTCCAATCAGGGACTTCAAGTTATCAGCTGAAGGGACCAAAAAACTAAGGCAGGTTTCTGCAATGTCATTGAGTCAGGAAGTGCTTTTGTTCATTCTTAATGTACTCCCATTTCAAGAAAACCAGGTTCACCTGCATTTACTTCATTAGTATGACACTATACTTTCAGATGGCTGAAAATAAGGTCAGTGATGGAGAAAAATTCTTCCCTGTCACCTGGCTGCTTGGGAATCATGTCGCAGGTTTGATTTCCTGGTTCTGCAGCAAAGTAGTTTTGGACCTTTTATCCTCTCCTCAAGTTGCTGTATCTCTGACTTTTGCCTCTGAATTTGGCCATATCCTGGCTGCCTCATGTTTTCTTTACTCTCTTTAGTTTTCCTCTTTGGCTTTCTCTCTTGTTCACTCTGCTTAGATCACTGGTTCTCAGCTGTGGTTTGCACCCTCTTTGGGGGTCAAATGGGGTCATTTTCACAGGGGTCACTTATCAACTTATCAGATATCTTGCATATCTGATTATTTATTTACATCATGATTTGCAACATTTAGCAAAATTACAGTTTGAAGTAGCAACAAAATAATGTTATTTTTAGGGGTCACCACAACATGTGGAACTGTATTAAGGGGGTCACAGCATTAGGAAGGTTGGACAACCACTGGCTTAGATTCTTGAGATGAAGAGATTTTCTTGAACCTTCACTTTACTAAAGACCCACCATGTCTTTTTTTTTTCTTTTTATTGGATATTTTCTTTATTTACATTTAGGTGTTATCCCCTTTCCAGTTCCCCACCCCCAGGAAACCCCCTTTATTCCATTCTCCTCCCCCTGCTTCTATTTACGGTGTTCCTCCACCTACCCACCCTCACATTCCCCTACACGGGGGCATCGAACTTCACAGGACTAAGGGCCTTTCCTCCCATTGATGCCGGACAAGGCTATCATCTACTACATATGTAGCTGGCTCCATGGGTCCCTCTATGTGTACTCTTTGGTTGATGGTTTAGTCCTGGGAGCTATGGGGGTTTCTGGTTTGGTTGATATTGTTGTTCTTCCTATGGGGCTGCAAACCCCTTCAGCTCCTTCTGTCCTTTCACTAACTCCTCCATTGGGAACCCGTGCTCAGGCTGACTGTGTGCATCCACCTCTGTAATGGTCAGGCTCGGCAGACCTCTCAGGAGACATCTGTATCAGGCTCTTGTCAGCAAGTACTTCTTAGCATCCACAATAGTGTCCTGCGTTTGTTGACTATATATGGGATGGATCCCTAGGTGAGGCAAGTCTCTGGATGGCCTTTCCTTCAGTCTCTGCTCCACACTTTGTCTCCATATTTGCTCCTGTGAGTATTTTGTTCCCCTTTCTAAGAAGGACCACCCCATGTCATTTCATTTCAAGTCTGTACCAACACCTGTCTTCTCAAGTTGTTTATGAATAGTCACTGCTCCTCCTTGCCATGTTCCTATGCTTTCCTTCTCTGGGTAGGAAGTGGGTTTGAACATTGATATTTGTCCCTGAGTACGTTTTAAGGGATTTGGGGCTGCCTTGCCTTGTCCTTTCTCTATTCTCGTAAGTGTTGATGAGACAAGCCTTTTCCCCTTCAAGAATCGGGACTGGAAAGTCCCCTTCCTGTGATTTCTCCCATGTTTGGCATTCTGTACTGAATTGCTCATAGAGGTCCAATGATGTAGACCTTTGTCAGGCTGTGATGCCCTGCAGATGAAGTGGTCACATCTGAGTTTCTTGGGAGAGCTAGTTAGAGAATCTTAGCCCTTTGGACTTGGTATGTTTAGAATACAAGTTACATCAAGAGGGCTACTTTTAATGTAAATAACTGAAAACATGAAGAATGGATGAATAGTTTCCCTCTAATTTTAGAAACCAAAGAATACAGCTTTTTAAGTTACACATCAGAAAAAAATACCATAGACTGGGGACTGGTCAAGGTCAAGATGCTAGCACAATTCTAGTGAGATATCTTATCCTAACTTTTAGATAGCATAGCTAATGTCTCATAGTGTTTTCACTTGAGGGAAGACAGACAGAGGGAGGGAGGCAGAAGATGGGGACAACAAAGCAATAAGCTTGTTCCCATTTCTTATAATGCCACAGTTCTATTGGAGTAAGTCCCCACCCATATGACGTCATTTTAACCTTAATTCCCTCCTAATACCCTATCTCCCAAATGTGATCATATCAAAAGTCAGGGCTTCAACATATAAATGGGTGTTGGGGCCCAATTCAGTCCTTAGCAGCAGTGGACCTAGCTCTGCAGTTTACCACAAATCCACTAGTATCTCACCTATTTATCTAAACTGAAGCCTGAAAAAGTTGTTAATTGGATTCATTGTTTAAATGTGTTGTTTAAATGTAAATTGACACAGAGCCTGGCTGATGTGTCTCCACATACCCTACCCCACGAAGCCAATTAAGGTTCAAAACGGGGTGACATCACCAAATACAGGTTGGGACCAGCCCAGCCTAGAGGACAGAATGGATACTGCAGACAGACTCAATTTTTCTGGGAGCATCTGTTAACTTTTGGTAAGAATTATACTAGTTAATCTTCAAAATTTATTTTCTTATCAGTCCTACAAAAGAGCCCTTGCAATAAAATAATTTAGTACTTTGCATATAATTTACTTGGTTTTATAAGAAAGATTTGAGGGACATTGTCCTTTAATGAGGCATCTACTGACTCCATACAAAGAGTTCAAAAGAGTTCATTCAATCCTCTACCAACTAGAATTCTTCATCAACCAGTAAATTATGTCTAATGACAAACGATATTTGCATAATGTTTCTGTGGAGCTACTTGAACTTAAAGTACTTTTTGAAATGTCAGAGATCAATTATGTGTGGGATAATTTTCATATCAAGTATGATTATGTGAAACTCATGTGTTCCTAAACAATAATCTTTATCAACTACAGTAATTTGCTTTGGTAATTTTTCCCCTGCTAGAATCACAATTGACCCAAAGTACAGTAAACTATGTATTTGTGGCCATTGTTGTGGAATCAGTACTTGTAGACAGTCAATGTAGGCAATCAGAGTAACATAGCTCCGTCAAGCACTTGGCTCATTCACTGATATGGGCTTTGCTGTCTGGAGGCCCATGATGCTGGGTCAGTGCTTGATCATTATCTACTAAAACAAAACGTATCTGGAATTCTATCCCCTTGAGGTTGTTGCAGCTACCCTGGCTTTGCATATTATAGGGATCCTAGATATTGACATACAAATGTGCATGCACGTGAAACGTGTATAAAACACACACACACACACACACACACACACACACACACACATACACACACTCATATGCATGTGCAGGCAACTTACCAGGGTCTACATCTCAGAAGAATACTGACTCTCCTTCCCTCAGCAATCATCAGTTAGGGTGGAGCTTCATGAGCCCTCCTCCATCTGTGCGTGGCAAGCTTTAGATTGATGTCATTCCAGTTTTGTTTCATTTGCTGTGATAAAACACCCTGACACAAAGCAACTCTGAGGAGAGAAGTTTTAGGTTACAGTTCATTACTGAGAGGAAGTCTCAGCAGCAAGTGCTTCAGACAGCTGCTCGTATTCCATCTACAGTCAAGAGCAAAGATAAGAATGAATATGCTTGCTTGCTTGTATTCAGCTCTATTTCTCCACTTTTATATAGTGCAAAACACCCTGCCTAGGGATGATGTCATTCCACAGTGGGCTGGGTTCTTCTCACATCAATTAAACATTAATTAGCAATCACTACAGATATGCCCATGGGCTAACCCAATTTTGGCAGTCCTTCATTGTTTGAGCTGATTCTAGGTTGCATGGAGTTGGCCATTGAAAGTATACTATCACATGATTTTTTTTTTGACTGTGTTCTACAACTTTCAATTTATTCATGATCCTTTTCAGCCTCATTGCTAGATATAGTTCCAGTTTATTTCTTTGGTCCCTGACACACTCCCCCTGAACAACCCAAGCACAATCTGGCAGGCAGGGTAGGAGAGAGGAGATATTGCTCATGTAAAAACACACACACACACACACACCACACACACACACACACCACTATTTATTTATTTTTAATTTTACTAATCTTTTTTTTTTCAATCAGATTTTCTCCCCCTCCCAGTCCACTCTCTGATGTTCTACACCATACCTCCTTCCCACCCCCTGTCTCCACGGGATGCCCCCCACCCTCCCCCACCCCATCAGACTCTAAACTCCCTGGGGCCTCCAGTCTCTTGAGGGTTAGGTGCATTTCTCTCACTGAGCCCAGACCCAGCAGTCCTCTGCTGTATATGTGTTGGTGGCCTTAATATCAGCTGGTTTGTGCTGCCTGGTTGGTGGCTCAGTGTCTGAGAGATCTTGGGGTCCAGGTTAGTTGAGACTGCTGGTCCTCCTACAGGGTCACCCTCCTCCTCAGCTTCTTCAAGCTTTTCCCTAATTCAACCACAGGGGTCACCAGCTTCTGTCCATTGGTTGGGTGCAAATATCTGCATCTGATATTTCATCTTTCAGCTGCTTGTTGGGTCTTCTGGAGTACAAGTCATGATAGGTCCCTTTCTGGAGTGTTACATGCCTCAGTAATAGTGTCAGGCCTTGGGACCTCCCCTGAGATGGATCCCACTTTGGGCCTGTCACTGGACCTTTTTTCCTCAGACTCCTCTCTGTTTCCATACCTGCAGTTCTTTCAGACAGGAAAATTATGGGTCGGGAGTTTTGATGTGGGATGGCAACCCCCTACCTCACTTGATGCCCTATCTTTCTGCTGGAGGTGGGCTCTATAAGTTCCCTCTCCTCACTTTTAAGGTATTTCATCTAAGGTCCCTCCCTTTGAGTCTGAGAGTCTCTCACCTCCCAGGTCTCTGGTACATTCTGGAGGGCCCCCCACCTCCTACCTCCCGAGGTTGTCTGTTTCCATTCTTTCTGCTGGCTCTCAGGGCTTCAGTCCTTTTCCCACCATCCAATACCAGATTAGGTTCCCCTCTCTCTCCCACTCTTGTTCCACTTTCCTTCCCGGGGTCCCTCCCTCCGTCTCCACTTGTGACTGCTTTCTTCTCCCTCCCAAGTGGGACCAAGACATCCTCTCTTGGGCTCTTCGGTTTGTTGATCTTTTTGAGTTCTATGGACTATATCTTGGGTATTCTGTATACTTTTTGGCTAATATCCATTTATTAGTGATGTATATACCATGTATGTCCTTTTGAGTCTGAGTTACCCCACTCAGGATGATATTTTCTAGTTCCATCCATTTGCATGCAAAATTCAGGATGTCCTTGTTCTTAATAGCTGAGTAGTATTCCATTATGTAAATGAACCATGTTTTCTGTATCCATTCTTCTGTTGTTGGGACATCTGGGTTATTTCCGCTTCTGGCTATCACAAACAAGGCCACTATGAACATAGTGGAACACATGCCCTGTGGCATGATGGGACATCTTTTGGGTATATGCCCAAGAGTAAACACACCACGATTAAAAGAAATAGTTCTTTAATGAAAACTAAAATCGAGCCAATCATTCTTTTAAAACTTTAACTGGTTACTTTGGAATTTTTTCATTTTAGTTCTTCCATGTGCTAAACAACCCCAAAATGATTTGGAAAATATCCTTCTTTTTTTCTTTAGCAAACAAGGAATAGCAAAATTGATTCTGCTTTTATCTGCAGAAAGGTCCCTGTGCCATTGTTCTTACAGGCTTTGCCCAATTTTGCTTTTGTCTCCCAAGAAGATTCCTGTTCTTTAGTTTCTTGCCCATTCATGCCCACATTCTTTCGAGCCATTGATAAAAGCTCCTTTTATGTGCCAGCCACCCTAATCAGTCAGCTCCTATATGTGTCAGTGTCAAACACTGGGATCTTCGCAATGACTAAGCAGCAGAAACCATGTCTAGACAACATGGAAGGAGACAATAATAGTTTAGTGAAGTACACAGTGTGTTGGATGAAGAGGAATTCTGTCTCATTAGGAAAAAAAATCAGGAACGAAGTGCAGAGAGTGAGACGTTGTGCTTGGCCAGAGCATTTCTCTAGGCCAGAGGTTAGCAAACTATGACCTGGGGAAACTCCGCTTCTTTCTGTAAATAGCGTTCAGTTGGCACACAGAAAGATTATTCATTTACAGATTGCCTCTGGTGCTTTGATGATGTCCTCACAGAGTTCAGTGGACATAGCCTACATGGTATGAACAACAAAGCGGTTAGGCTTTTGATGGGAAATACTATTGAATCTTTTTGCAGAGAAATGCATAATTTTACATTAGGTCGCTGTAGGGAACAGTTATTTTGTATTGTGCTGTTTAGTTTCCAAGGCACTGTCCCAAGCATGGACTGTGGAACTTGTCTCGAAGCAGGTCTCAGTAACTTTGTTTCCCAGGGGACTGAACTGAGGCTTTATGTAGGTTAACATTGCTTGTCCAGGGTTACTTGTGTTGTAGAGTGGTAGTGTTTAATTCCAAAATTTGTTACTTTTTCCAGCTCCAGCTCCTACTCCCCAGGGGTAAACATAGCCCAGGTTTTACCTAAGCAGATTCCTAGCCTATGAAACACGAAAGGCAATACTGTGTAATATATCATGACCACAGGACTCTGAAACTCTGATGCCCAAATTTAAGCACACACCCAGCACTTGTAACTCAGTGATCTCAGGCAAGTTCCTTAACCTGTCTGAACCTTTCTCGGTTTCTTAGTCTACAAAGTGGGGTATCTTTGTCTGTCTGTTTGTTTTTCGAATGCCTACCAAAATTCAAAGTGTTTCACCTTTTGAAGCATTTCAGATTTTTGGGGTCTACAAATGCTCAACAGGTAAAATCTATGCAAATAAAATCAATTCAAAATAACTTTAAAAAATGATACACTTCTAGTCCCAAGCATGCCAGATAAGAGATGCTCAACCCATATTGTAATTCTGGATTTTGAGGGGAGGATAAAAAATTTTTTCTGCATAATTGTATCTAAAACTTACTGTGGAAAAACTTGAGAGACATGTGAGAGAAAAATAATTAGAGCAAAAAACATGTGATGAAAGGGACAAAACTTGATGAGAGAAAAACGTCACTGTCTCAGTCCAGCCTAGTCTAGAGTGAGGGCAATAGAGAAGAGCAAATGAGTAAAATGGAATGTTCTCAGCTTGGAGCTAAGGTATTCTGGTACATTGGCAAACTTTTAATCTGACTCCTGCCAAATTGTATCTTAATAGGAATGATCACACTTTGTTTGCCCACTTTCTTTGTACTAATAAGCATGTACTATATGTATCATGGCCTCCTCTAAATACTATAATTTAGCCTCTATGTGTTCACTTCATAGCTGTCTTGCAGACTTGTCTCCATTTACGTTTCAATTTGTTTGAATGCCTGCCATGTAGGTTGTCCAGAGAAGGTACAGTTGTGTCCCTTTTGCTCACCAGTGTGTTCCTAGTGCCTCACATAGTGCCTGGCACATAGTATTTACTCAACAAATATTTACTGACTGGGAATGAGCCCAAGCATGACACAGCACTTGCCTTCCATGCAAGGGTGGAATCCTGCTATCAGGTTCAGATTGGGGATGACCTGGTTGAGGTCCCTAGCAGTATGAGAGAATGAACCTCTTCTTCAGTCTCCAAATTCCTTATAAAAAGATAAACTTAGTAATTCAAACATTTGAGTTACTTTGAAGAATAAAAGCCTTTTGAGATAGGGTCTTCACAGTAAGGCCCTAAAGCACAGAGATTACCTGTTTCACCAAGATGAGAGTTGAAAAATTGGGCAGGAGAAGGGGGGGTCAGTAGACTACTGTATGAGGTGGGCTGGTCAAGGAGGAAAAGGAGTAGATGGTAGACCCATTCATTTCTAGATTAGCACCGTTTCACCCAAAGAGTATAAGCAGGTGTGAAATGGTCAGAAAGGTGTCTGGTTCACCTAAGCAGGCAAAGATGATGACACTGACAGCTATGGACTATCTGGCAATGCTAGACTGAACACGTTCCCTTTACTGACTGACTCCCTCCATAGACCAGCTCTGAGGACACAAAGATGGCGACGATATCCATATCTTGGGTAGAGAATGAGAGGCAAGGAGGCAGCAAATAGAAGTAACCACTTTATCCTGTAATGTGTGATGGGCTCAAATTAAATATCAGTTGTTATTGTTACGACTTAGCACAAAAATCAGATTGCATCTCTCCATCCCTCTTGTTTTCTATAATATTTGTATGTAAAAAGGCCTTAAAAATCTTGTCAATGGGGCTGGAGAAATGGCTCAGAGGTTAACCCTCCTCTTCCAGAGGTCCTGAGTTCAATTCCCAGCAACCACATGGTGGCTCACTACCATCTATAACAAAATCTGGTGCCCTCTCCTGGTGTTCGGGCATACATGCATGTAGAATACTGTATACTAGGTAAATAAAATCTTTAAAAATAAAATAGATAGACATTAAAAAAAATCTTATCAATGAGTGGGCATCATTGCATGGGGGATACAGCTGATTGGCAGAGTACATGCTTTGCATTCATGAGGCCCTAGGTTCAGTCCTCAGCACCACACAACAACAACGACAACAACAAGAATGTGGCATTATTTTATAGAATAATTAAAGGTAGTCTATATTACTTATGGAAAGTAAGTTTTAAAAGTGGACATTTTGAGATATTACAATGAGATATTTGGTTTTACTTGTAGGTGCATATTACATGTTATTCAGGCAGAACTAGTTTCATAGGAAGTAATATTGTCAATGTCTTCCTAAGTACAAAGTGATCATTGCTACACTGAGCATTTACTATGTGCCAGGGATTATCTATGTATTCTAAATGTAGTGATACATGTATATGTCTGAACAGCCAGGAGACAGATACTGTTATATATTATTCTCATTTTGTAAATGAAGAAATGGAGGCACGTTTTGTAGACTAGAAACCCAGTTGTTCACCTGAGTTTAGGGGCAGCAAGTGGCAGAGTCAAAATTGAAATTCAGGGACTTTTCTTCTCCTTCAGATGTTTTGCCTTCACTTCAAGTACGGCCACAGAGATCTAGCTTTCCTGTGGTTAGTACTTAGTGGCACTCATAAGGATCGATGAAGTTATTGAATACGCCTTCCTGAGAACTGCACCAGCTGTCTCTTGACATTCTCATCTTGATCTGTGGCTTTGGTTTGTGTTGTTTTAGAAGGCTTTTAAAAAAACATTTTACATTTATTTTTATGCATATGCACGTGCCTGCTTGTCAGTCTCCACACCATATTAGTGAGTGTACTGCCTGCCAAGGTCAAAAGAGGGTGTCAGCCATGGGAGGCTTCCACCTCTCTGAGGAGACAGGAAGGGAGTAATGGGGGATATCTGAGGATGGGACTGGGGGGGGTCTGTGATCCAGATGACAAATAAACAAACAAACAGGAGGGTGACAGATACCCTGGACCTGGAGCTACAGGCAACTACGAGCTGTGACCATGTTGGTGATGGATGCCAACTGTCCCCAGGTTCTCTGCAAGAACATCAAGTGCTCCTAATGGATGAGCCATTCTCTGGCTCATAAAAGAACATTTTTGAGGCAGAGTCTCACTATGTAAGGCATGCTGGCCTTAAACTTACAGCATTTCCCCTGCCTCAGTCTTCTGAATGCTGGAATGACAGAAGGGTACTGCCATCTCTGCAAATTACTCATTTGAAGCTTCTCAGTGCTATAGCTTTGCTTGTGTCAGACCAATGCTGTACCATGTGCTGGACCCCTAGCTTTTCAAGCCCACACTTTCCCAAGAGAACCTGGAAGACAGTGGAAACGTTTCATTTCATACTCAGGCTACGCTTTTCTTTTGCTGTAAAACTTTTCATCTGTCTCTGAGACTAACCTGTAAGTGTGACAGCTGATTATTATGTTCTCAGCATTTCAATTTATCATTTGAATTGTAGTTTTACCAATAAAATATGTTTGCCATTCCATATACTGAGTAGCCAAGTGTTGGCTTGGTAAGCAGGTGTGGAGTCAGAAGAACTATTATTATGGGTTACCGCTAGAGAGTGGCCTTCCTGCTGTGATGCTCATACTTCAACTAAGGCACACCTTCTCTGCTTGCAGCCTATTCAAGGGAGTTTACAACCCTTGGAACTGAGACCTAATGGACCTCTCAGTTCATGCAGACTTTGGGGTACAGTGCTGAATGATTTGCTTGGTGAAAAAAACTCGAATTCATGCAGCTGGCTCCTGTTTTCTCAAAGTATCTGAGGAGTCAGTCTTTTACTGCAAGAGAAAAAAAAAGTTCCACACACCAGTTGGAACACCTCAGTTTTGGAAAGATCATTTTAGAAAGTGCTGCGAAGCCACCCATGCTGCACCGGTGCTGGGGGGTCATTTAGGAAAACGCAGCGTCCAGACACTTGTGGGTGGTTAGGAATTTTATGGTCTGTTTGTGAGTCCAGTTTTGCAATCTTCAGAGGACTCTGTTTGGGCTGTCAATGAGAGCCATTGAACCTGACAAGATGCTGTTTGCCAGGTCTCCTGGCAAAACACACTGACAAATCTCAGTACTGGGTGGGTCAAAGAGGATAGTACTAAAAAAAGAAGAAAATGGATGGCCCTGCTTTGGTGTGAGGCCAGAGCTTGATGCTACAGCCAAGTTCCCTGGTGATAGAGGAGTTTCCACTGCCGGAGGCTTCCCGTTCTGGCTTTCCCCACCCAACCTTACACCATCCAGTATTAAAAATAACTCCACTTCCGGTGTAGCCACACAAGATCAGTTGAATGCCTTGTAAGCAAAAGGAGCAGGTAGTGTTGATGCTTTAGGAGAGCCTTTCCTTGATGAGACAAGGCTCAAAAACTAGAGACAAGGAAGAAAACTAAAACTAAGGGATGACCAGGCCACAGCTGAGAGGTTTTCCTGGATGGGTGAGCTGAAGAAAATGGTGCTGCCTTCTCTAAAATTCCCACCGCGTTCTGTGCCCCAAACAAATTTAGCATTGACTGCCAACTGTGCCAATTTGGGGTTATTGATACTGCCTTTATTTTTTAGTCGTTTACTGTAAACTGGTATGAAGGGGAAACCTGGAAGGTGATGTTAGCTGTTGGAAAGGCCGAGAATGTTTTGAGGCAGTATCCCATATAACCCATACAAATAACCTGGAAGCCATAGACCACTGGGACATTTGAGGGACAATGATTTGTAGGGGTTGATGATTAGGTTGATAGAAGGCAGAGGGTGTGATGGGAATGCAGACCTCACTATTAGGTTCCTCTGAGGCTCCCTTGGATCAAGCGAAGTTAGGCAATGAGCAGCACCTATCTTTAACATCACTTGGTTATTTTCATCATTACAGTGGCCAAAATACCTGATGCAAAGTGATTGGAAGGAGGAAAGGTTTGTTTGGACTCATAGTTCAGAGGCTAGAGTCCATCATGGCAGGAAAGATATGGTGGCCTGGGTGTACAAAACAGTGTGATGGGATGCTAATCATTTCCATGAGATCAGGATACTGAGAAGAGGAATATCAGTTCTCAGCCTGCTTTCTCCTTGCCACCTTTATTCAGTCCAAGGCCCGATTCAAGGGGATAATGCCACCTACATCCAAAATAGGACTTTCCCCACAATTCTCTCTGAAAAAGCTCTCACACTGAAACCTGTGCCTCATAGCTGCCCTAAAGGTATTTTTTAATGTAATCAATTTGGCAATTGAAATTAGCCATCACAGCATCCAACCCAGACCCAAGTCCCACCCAGCTCCTTCCTGTTAACTCACCACCACCACCACATTCTAAAGCTGTCACTTGTCACCGTCATTGTCTCTGTCACTTACCATCATATCATCATTATATTCCTCCATGGTATAGAGCAGGGCAAGCTATTGCCCATGGGCCAAATCCTGAGAACTACCGATTTCTGTAAATCACCTTTTACTGAAGTATAGCTACATCCATTCATTTACACATTGTGGTAGTTGTGTACTAAAATGGGAGGTTGCATCAGAAAAACCACAGCTCACAAATCTGAAAATAATATTTCATCCTCTAACCCTTTAAAGGAAAGCCTTATGACTCCTGATACAGAGAGAACCCTTAAATGTCTAATTAAGTTAAACCTTCACACTTTCCTGAACTGGAGTCATGAAAGCCATGATCTAAACCATGAATTTTAGATATTTATACTAGATAGCCAAATCTGAGTCTCCATTTTCTTGATAATACTCCTGACTTGGGGTTCTTGTTTTATTGAATTGCTTAGACTTGCTTCTACTGGTCTGAGAATGGAGCACAGAAAGCCTAAACTGTACCCCCACTTCTGCTCTAGCCTATGCCCATTCATTTAGCATGCAATAGCTAAAACAATCTTGTTAAACTGTGGATCTGAACAGATTACCCTTTGTATAAAATCCTTCAGAGACTCTAACATTTTGCAGAAAACAAAGCATTCATCTTTATCTTAGCCACCAAGTCCCACCCTACATGGGAGCTAGTACTTTCCTGCCTCTTCAGTGTCATCTTTTGCAGTTTCTTCTCCCCCAGCCCACCAGTGTCTTGCCCACTCTGGCCTATATTTTCTTCCTTACATGAGTGGTACACCCTTCCACCACAGTGCCTTTGTACATGCTGCTTCTTCTTCTGGCTATAGATTTTCCCTGCCTCTGGATGGGGCTAATTCTATCCACTTACCTTGCAGGCCTTCCATGACCTTCCATAACCTCTTAGGTCATAAACTACTGTACTTATCCAGATTTCTAGATTATTTTCTATATCTCAGTTGCAGTATTGCATTTCTTGGTGTTAGTTTTTCATTATATTTTAAAAAAAAGATTTATTATTTGATGTATACGAGTACACTGCTGCTATCTTCAGACCAGAAGAGGGCATCGGATCCTATTACAGATGGTGGTGAGCAACCATGTGGTTGCTGGGAATTGAACTCAGGACCTCTGGAAAAGCAGCCAGTGCACTTAACCTCTGAGCCATCTTTCCAGCCTCTCATTGTGTTTGTTTGTTTGTTTGTTTGTTGTTTTGGCTCTTCACTAAGGCCCCACTTACCTTGCACTCCAGTGGAGCCCCAGTCCCTAGCATGGGGCTATGAATTTAACTCCCAGCTACTCTGTAAATATAAGTAAATCTAATAAAGTATTGCATATATAAATGTTTTTCCTACTCCAAATTATTGTATAACTGGAAGAGATTATGACTATTACAAACAGATGAGCCAAATGTGGTACTGCACATCTGTAATCCTAGCGATTGGGAAGCTGAGACAGGAAGATTGTGAAATTGAGGCCAGCATATGCTACACAGTGAGTTCCAGGCCAGTCTTGGCTGTATACAAGGCTATGCATCAGAAAACCAAAATATAGAATGAAACTAATAAAGAAAAATAATTCCCCCTTAAAGGGGATATTCTGTAGACAGTGTCAGGTGATAGACATAGGAGAGGCATATTGGAAGATACTTGAAGCAACGGAGCCTTCCTCTGATCATCTAGAACATGGTATGGTGATGTCAAGCCCTGGGAATGTGTTCCTGAGAGTTTACCTCCTATTTGTACTACCTGATAGAAACCATGAATATACCTATCCACCTAATATATTGGTGATTATTATAGAAATAAATGCAGGTAGAGCAGTGGTTTTCAATTTGTGGGTTGGAAATCATTTGGGAGTCGAAGGACCATAGGAGCCACATATCAGATATCCTGCATATAAGATATTTACAACACAATCCATATCAGTAGCAAGATTATAGTTATGAAGTAGCAATGAAAATAATTTCATGGTTGGAGGTCACCATAACATGAAGAGCTGTATTAAAGGGGCTGCAGCTTTAGGAAGGCTGAGAATCACTGCTCTAGAGAAGATAACGCCTTCAGGGAATTTTGAGGGAGAAAAAGATTCCATTCATAGTATCATCAAAAGAAAATATATTTATCCAACTCTGGCATCTCACTTGACCTTTCTAAGCATTAATGTCATAACCACAAACAAATAGTAATTCCAAGACACCGGGGGAAATTAAGCTTTTCAAAAAGTCTGAGAAAACATCATTCAGGAGGGGAAAAGAAAACCAAGTTGGAGTGGAAATAAAGCATAGACTGTAAATGTGGTAAGGGGAAGAAAAGCATTTGAAGAAATGACCTTTTTTTTTGGCTTCTGAGTTGTGCTGAGTGGTTTGATGTCATTAGCCAGATGATCTTATTGATTTTCTTTTATTGGTTGAGTAAACAAATAGAAATGTAAGCATTTTCCCACTCACCGTGTGTTGTTTCCTATAGTTATAAATATATTTTCTGTTCTCTTAGCCTGGGCTGTCACATAAGGAAGGGGACAGTCTTCGATATGTTCCTTAACCCTTGGGTGTCTGACTTGCAATTGCATTTTCTTATATTTCTCCTCCCATAGCTAGGAGTAATGAGTAGAAGAAAGGTCTTGAACACATTCAACAGACTGCAATGGCAATTCTTCTAGAGAGGTTATCACCAGAACATGCTCAGAGATGACCTGCAGGCTGCCATCTTCCACACTATAGTCTGCTGGCCCCCAGATATTTCTCACTACACTCCATGCTTAGGGCCTTTCTACCACACAATATCTGCAGCATTCCAGAGTATAGTAATCTGTTTCCCGTGGCTATAATCAAATATATGTGGCTTTGTACTGGACCCTTGGCTATAGCCTCTCCTGACCAATAGAAATCACAGTCACAAGTATACATGTGAGGTGGAGCCATTACAGAGGAAGTCAAAGAAGCTGGGATATTCTTTTATAATGACTTCCTCACCAGAACTAACTCATGGGTTCATCAAGAACTACCTTGATGCCCTCTGAAGACTTAAGGCTCCCCATTAGGCTCCAACTCTTAAATGTCTCATCTGCTCTTATCATCATCAAACTGGATACTAAGCTTCCAACACCACATGATCCCTGAAGGGACATGTTAACCATATTCAAAGTATAGCAGTGAGGAAACAGTTTCAACACTTTCAAAGTAAAGGAGGCTAGCTTGGAACTAGAGGCAACCAAGGCCACCATTCCGAACTTAATAGTCCTTTCCCTGTAGTACTTATAGAAAGAAAAGAAAAAAAAAGAAGATAAGAAAAGGAGGAAGGTAGTAAAAGAATGAGGAAAGAATGAGAGAATGAGGAAGAAGGAAAGGAGAAGAAGAGATACGTTAGCTCTTTTTTTTTCTATGCAACAAAGCACTTCTGTATTGGTTACATTTCTCATTCTTGTGGCCAAATACTTGGCAAGAAACAACTTAAGGGAGGAAGGCTTATTTTGCCTCACTGTTTGAAAGGACACACCTATAATGGGGAAAGGGTGGCAATAGGTGGCTCCTTGGTAATGGGTATGTGCGGCTGAAATGTCTCAGCTTCTCGAATCTAGCCAGGAAGACAAGTAGAGACTCGTCTCATAAGTAGGCTTGAGATACAACACTCAAAGGCCTGTCCTCCTTTTCCCATCAGTCATTTCTTCCAAGCAGTCCCCTAAAAGTTCCACAACTTCCCAAAATCATGCCACCAGCTGGGGATCACGTATAGAACATTTGAGTGGGTGTGTATTTCCTATTCAGACCATAGTAACTTCGAATTTGACAGCTTCCAGCAACAGCCATTTTGTCAGTTTAGCTTTGGAACACACACTCTTGGCTAAGTTCAGTGGGACAGTCCTTCTGCTGCTCACAGTTGGGACCACTCATGCATCTGCAGTTAACTGTAAGTTAGCTGAATGACCGTTCCTGGGGTTAGCTGTCTGCTGGAGCACTGAAGTGACCCAGCGTGTGGCTTCCATCATCTGGCAGGCTAGCTTAGGCTTGTTTCCATGCTTCTGTTTGCATCCCACTTGAATGGACCTATGGGACGAAGCAAGGACAAGGTCAGTGCATGCTTGAGGAATGGACAGACAGACTCCACCTTTTGATAGGAGGATCTGTAGAGTTACATTGTAAATGGACAGGCATGCTGGCGCATGAAGAACTGATGTTTTGCAGTCTACCAAAGTAGGGATAGTTACCCATTTCTTTTGCTAGCAAAGACACAGCAATACTAAGGTTCAGTTTGAAGTTCTCATGCAGTGTTACTAGTGTCCTACCTTCCACAGTTTTTTCTTTCAAGTTAGGGCCAAATGATAACATAACTTCTTACTCAATCCCAGCAGGAACAATAAAACTTTCTGAGTAAGAGTTTCCTCATCTTCTACCTCCCAGGATTGAATTAAGAGCTTACTGCATATCACATGGCAAATATATTTGAAAAGAGAATTTTAAACAAACTGCCCTTCATTTCAACTTATGTTTAAAAAACAGACAAAAATGTGGTAAATGGAAGAAGCATTCATGTGTGGTCTTAGTTTTATTTTTAGGGTTTATTCTATGTGTCCAATTGGTTCTTCATTTCTCAACTCTGTATTGTGCTATCATATCTCCACTCATTACTGAAAACAAAGCATCAAAACACAGTTTAAATATAGAGAAAAGTACTCATTGTTTCCTAGTGGAAAGAGAAGATTGCAGTTAATTAGGACGTGCCAGTCATAACAATCAGGATTGATTACAGGTATTTGTCTACATTCCTGGTGAGATGTTTTCATGTAAATGAAAGAAAGTTCATTTGAAGCTAATGTGAGCTTCATGTGAGCTTAATGTGAGACTTGCATTTAAGAAATCAGCCTGTCTTTTTTGTGTGAAATCGTAAGGTTATATTTTTGTGAAATGGCTAACTGGTGAATCATTGTAGATGTGTTTACCTTTAAGACGACAATAGCTTATACACAAAAGAGAATCATGACCTGTTTTGAAATCAGTATTTTGATTTTAGCATTTATCAGCGCTATCATCTTGTGGAAGGCAACAGTTGCCTCATCCAGGACAATAGGACCAAAGGTCAGGGAGTCATTTGAAGGTGAGCATCTTACCTTGTGACTTTTCTTTTCTTTTTTTCTTCCTTCTCTCCCCCCTTAATACAGGGTCTTATGTAGAACAGACTGACCTCAAACTAGTTAATAGAGCTAAAGATAACCTTGAACTCTTGATGCTACGGATTTCACCTCTTGAATGGCAGGCAGCCTTACAGGTATCCAACACGATGCCTTCTTTTATGCTGTGGTGGTGGAGAGCAAACCCAGGGCTTCTTGAATGCTGGACAAGTACTTTACCAGCTGAACTACATAACCAGCCTCCTCTCCCCTCCCTTCTCCCTCCCCCCTCCCCTCTCTTCTTTTGTCCTTTCTGCACCACTCCTTTCTCTAGTGCTGGGCATTACCAGGGACTCTGCATCCTAAGGACTCTATCACTGAGTTGCTTCCTCAGCTTTCATCATGTGCTTTTTATCCCTCTTTTCTAGCTTGGGCAGAAAATATGGCAGAAGTAGCCAGCCATATTCAATTCACTAGAATACACCTGCTCAGCTACAAGCTAGGGAAGGAAACAGAAATGAAAAGAGAGAAAATATAGGACAAAGGAGGATAGAAGGGGAAAGAGAACGTGGGAGAAAGCCAGGGAGGATAGAAAGCCATCAGTGTTGCAGAAAAATATCTTAGTGGCTGCAGTTTCAAGAGGTCTACTAGCCACTTCCAGGCTGGACCACTCCATCTTAGCTCTCACACTTTCCCTGTGGGCTAAGAGATCATCTTTTGAGATGGCTCAGAAGATAATTCCAGCAACTCTCTAGGTCTCTTCTACCATTTAATAATGACACTTTTCTTCCCTTTCTAAGTAGTTTGGCTCTGTGTCTCAGTTTAAGCTATTTCCTCTCTTTAGAATGATCTTTCCTATGTCCTTACATAAAGAGAGCTGTACATTGTCTGGGAGGTAGCCAGATCATTACCCTCCATAGGTTGTTTGCCTGGATCCATTTCCTTATTCTGAATTAAGGGACCTTTCTTCAGTGTTCGTGTTGCTGCCTGCAGCTAGTTCATATGGCACCCACAGAAGCCATAGGATGCTGGATTCAGGCACCATTAGTCCCATTAACCGGGGGGGGGGGGCTTGGATATGATACAGCCTACTTGAAACATACATGTAGGCATTTGGTGTATATTTATTGGATGAATTATATTTAGACATTTCAAAAGCCCAACTCACATTTAATCTCTTCAAATGGGCTGTATCCAGAACCAAACAAGCCAGTCTGTGGAGACAAGGTCTTGTAGAGAAGGGTTGGAATATAAATAGTGCTACCACAGGGTTCTAATCTGGAACCACTTGTGTTCCTCAATGACACAGCCTGGTCCTGGACATGTCCACTAGACCCCATTGTCACCACCATCACCATTCATGTTAGTCGTTTCCCCTGTCTGTGTGGGGAAAGTTCTCTTTACTTATTTCTGGCTCCATTCCTAATTGCCAGGGCCCTCTGTTCCTTTCTCCCATGTTGTTAATGTCATTGTCAGGGATTGTGAGCCAATCTCTGGTCCTCAGTCTGGGTCACTAATTAATCATTACATTCTAGAAAGCACTGGGCCTTTCAGGATGCTGCATGTCACCGTTTTGTTTTGTTCTTTGACCAGGGCCGCATTGCTTCAGAACGCAGTAAAATAGCTGCTCAAGGCTGTTGTTACCCGTGCCCTTTACCCCCACTGGATTACCAAGTACCCTCAGGATGTATAGCACAAGGACCAGCTACCCAGGGCAAGACTTCTGAGTTTTGGAGGCAAACTCACTGAAGGCTTTCTTCTGCTCTGGTGCAGGGTCCTAGATACACATAAAGAGAGATTCCCTCCCACTCAAACCATTTGTAGAGGCGGCTTGCCTTTATTTTCTTTCTTGTTACACTGACTTTAGCCTGGGTTTTAGCCAGCCTGATAAATAGAGGAATTGGATACATCCCCAAACTCCTGATGTCATGCTTTGGGGTACTCTGCAACTGTGGGAGGTTTCAGTTAATCCTAGCAATTGGTGAGTTAGCTGTTCTTCTCCAAGAAACTTCTCTATTCTGTGCCATGTCTTACATAAAGTTGATAGGGCTTCTTTTGTGACTTGCCCTTTCCTTTTAATGATGTAAGTGCTCCAAACATTGGCAACCACTATGTTTTGTTACTGAATTGCTGGTGTGGATGGGATTCTTCTTCCTGTTTAGTAGCTCTGCGAGATGAAGGCTTACTGGAGTGAGGTGTCCATCAAGGTAAATTGGGATAAACAGGCAAGAGGATGGGCAGCTTTTTAGTTAACTTTAGGCCTCATTGTCTACCAGACAAGTTCACAGCATTTCTTTTGCTATCATTATCAGGGATTTGTTCACGTGAATTCCTACTTTCTGGGAGATAAACTGGTTTCTTGTGTTCTGAGATCAGAAACCTTCAGTGCTCCAAAGTAGGAGAGAAGGTGACAATGAGAAGAAAAAGTCATAGCATTCCCTCCTATCGATCCCGCCCTAGAGCTTTCTTTCTGAGCTTGTTTAATCCTCACTCTTTCAGTTTTCTTCACTAAAAGAAACAGGCTTACTTGTATCAATAATACATGAAGTCATTGATATGTTCTATCGAATTCAGGTTGGTTTCACCCTCCATGTACCAGTCCTGTCTGTGAAAGATTTGGTGGGTTTTCTTTTATGATTTTTTTCTATATGAGCTGACCCATGTCATTATACAAGCTAACATACACATATACAGCTTGGATTGTTTCTTAACATGGATACACATACTCATACATGCTTTTTTTTTTCACTTGACTTATATGTACTGCCAGTCTCTATGATGTTGAGCCACCTAAATCAACTGTACTTTCAGCCATTGAATTATATTGGATAATGTGGCTGTGCCCATCATTTAAATTTTACCTCCTTGGATAGTGATAATTCCTCTCTCACCTCACATAAGGCTGTAAGAATGTTGTCTTTCTTGATGTATCATGGATGTCAGTATATCTCTGAATTTAAAATCTCTGCACGTTTTTAGTGTTTTAAGATAACATCTTCAAAATAAATTATTGAATATGTATAAATGTATAGATATTTATGTACAACCCGTTTAGTTCATCCAGTGTTGCTTGTGTGTATATGATTTCAGCACTGACTACTTAGAATTAGATAATCAGTTAGGGTGCTCATCTCTGGAAGAGACTAATTCAACCTCTCTCAGCAGTCCTTAGTTGCTGGTTTCTCTGTGTAGCCCTGGCTGTCCTGGAACTCACTTTGTAGACCAGGCTGGCCTCGAACTCAGAAATCCGCCTGCCTCTGCCTCCCAAGTGCTGGGATTAAAAGCTTGTGCCACCACTGCCCGACATTGCCTGTAGTTCTTTGTGAGGTACATGGAAGAACTTTGAGGGAAGAAAGGGAAAGAGGAAGCGGTATGATTTTATTTTAATTTTAAAAACAATTAGGAATAAAATAAAATCTAAAAAATAAAGAATATACAGTTCAAAAATCAAAATCTCTAGTATTTATTCCCAGTAGCGGTGCACACAAGTGTGTATATTGCCCCATACTCTCCAGCTTTGGGTATTATTAGCATGTTTTTTCATCTCCTGGGAAAAAACAAATGTCATTGTTGCTTACCCAACTTTTTCTACCTAAAAATGTTCCAAAGGAGCAAACAGAGACTCCTGTTATTCATTAATCAGCTGTATTACCAGGAATAATTAGGTGTGCTTTATTGCGTTTGTCAATAAGGTTTTTGAAGGCAGTGTGCTTGAGTCGTGAAATGACATCAAAATATTATTTGAAATCCCTATGTAGAAAATAATTTTTACAAACGTTTATATAAAATGATTTCCACTCACAACTCACAATTAATTTGTTTCCATTTGATTATGCTAATGTTTTGGTGCCAATCATAAATCTATTCTGTATTAAGCAGTGAGACTTGTTTTATAATTTATTTATTGTAGGACAGAACAACATGTTTGGCCTTCTTTTTTCTTGCCTTTTTAAGACATTGCTTAATGGAGGATTTGTCATGTTGGGTTTTAATTCATTAAGACATGCAATTTTCTTCTTAGAGAACCTACTATGATCAATAGGATCTTACTGTGGTTACTTATTTCTTCTTTGTATCCATATCCTGGATTCCTCCTCTAGCATCAACTTCTGTCCTAGCAGTGAGTTAACAAAAGGCAGAAGTAGATCAGTTGGCTCCAAGAGGACATGGTGAATTGTTTCTTTATTAAATACCTTTATTTCAAAAGTTGTCATGTTTCTCTTTCACATGAGATGATGCCATTAATGTGAAATGACTGCCATCTTTGAGCTAATAGTGGTACCAGAGTAAAGTGTGATGGAATATTCCAAAAGATACGAATCAGGGACTCACCAATGCTCTACTTTAAGTTGCCACCCTGCTTCTTCTCTCTAGCATGCTTCTGTCTTCCTTTCAGTTTGTGCTGTAATGAATAACTCTATCTCCCCTTTTCAGCTCAGGGCCAAATGTATTAATCAGTCAATAGTCATTTACTCAGCCTTCGTAAGAGAAAATAATTTGCCTTTGCCTTTGGAAACATCTTTCCTTTTTTTTTTTTTTCCAGAAAAAAAAAAACAGAATATGAAATGATACATAACCAATATTGTCTTTAGAAGAGTCTGCCCAATATCTGCATCTTCCAATATCATTTAACCTAATCAAGATAATCTATCCCAGGCACAGAGGCTAACTCAATCAAAATAACTCCTCACAGGTGTGCTAAGAAGCTTGCCTCCTAGGCAGTTCTACATCCTGTCACCTTGACAATCAGCATATACCATCCAGCATACCTATAATGCAATTAATGCTGATTTATTAATACATACATGGATGAGGTCACTCCCCTCCAAAACTGGCTTCTGGGTTGTTTCTGCCATTTATAATCTGTTCCCTGGTAGCAGGGCCTGCTTTGTTCATTTATTTCATAACTCCATTTGTCAAGATGCAGCCTCGGTGTGCAGTGCTGATGCTTTCTGGCACCATGAAGACCCACTTTGCATTGGCCTAATTATCTGTTCTTGTTTTCATTTTCAGATGTGCACTGAGTTTCCTCCCTCTTTTCTCTGAACTTCCTGTCAGGTGAGTTAGGATAATTCTACGTCATAGTATTGTAAGGAACAATGAACATATTTAGTTTGGTTTATTTTTCCATCCATATTTCGCAGCCTTCTTCATTCCAGATCCCCATTTTCATCACAACCTTGTATTTTCCTGTGTGTCTGGTTTGTAACTCTTTACTCCCACTTGGAGCTCTCTTTTCTTTAGACATTTTTTTTTTTCTTACAGAAAGGCCCTTGTTGAACCTTTCTTCTTGGTAGCCTTGGTAACAAAAGCCAGTTGTGGCTTCCCAGTGGCTTTCAGGGGGTTGGGGGTGGGGGAAGGTGACCATTTTGGAGTGGGAGTAGACATTGAAATGACATGCTGTGATGAAAACTGAAGAAGGAGCCTAATTATCTACAGAGGTGTTTTTGAATTCTTGTCTAGCTGACTCCCCTGTGTTGCTCCTTGATCTGGCCTGTCTCTAACAGCTTTGACTTGTTTTGAATAGGTGATGATGTGTTTTCCTGGTCGCCTGAGGTACTGTGTACATGCAACTTTCAAAGTACCTCCCAAACAGATTTCTGCTTAACTGCCTTCTAGACAAATTCTGAAGCAATACCTACTTTCCTCCTTTCCTTTCTGTCCCTTCCTTTCCAAACCATGTGCTCTGACTAACTGCCACTTCCAGCCCCAGTGCAGGTCAATGTCCAAAAGGATGCATTTATCCAGAGTCTCTGTTCTAGTTTCATTTCTGTTGTTGTGATAAGTCCTGCTTATTTTCTCTACTCTTATAGAGTTCAGGATTCCCTACCTAGGACATGGTGCCACCCATGGTGGAACAGTCTTCTCTTATTAACACAATCAACACACCCTCCTACAAACTAACCTGATCTGAATAATCCCTCATTGCGACTCTCTTCCCAAGTGATTCTAGATTGTGTCAAATTGACAATTTAAAACCACCACAGTTTTCTCTCCTATTTCTCTCCTCTATATAGTCATAGAATTATTTTGTATCAATGGATTCTGTACAAAATCCATTTAAAAATCTTTTATGAGTGGCTGCTGTAGGGATGGGGGTGAGGTGATGTCTAATTCTCAATAGAAGACCGTACTGTATTTTAGTGCTTTATTTTTTGTTGTTGTTTTAAGTCAACCTGAACCTCATCAGCCATGAAGAGAAAGTGTCTTTTAAGTTTACCAGGTTTGAAAAAAAATTACCATTTATCTGACAACACCAATAGCTACTGAAAGTAAGTAGCAGCTATAAACTCTCAAGGGCAAGACAAATATGTCTTATTTATTGAAAAAATCAAGAGCCCCTAGCATAGGATCTTGTATATAAGAGAACCTCAGAAAATATATGAAAACTAGATGGACAAATGCAAGAAATTATTCCAAAAATATGTTCAAACTCAGCATTAGAACACACTGTAAACTTTATATTCTGCTTCTAATCGAAGCTAAGGCTTTGACTCTGTGCAGATGTTCGATATATTACCTCATCTAATTATTATGGAACCTTATGGAGTAGGGCCTTATTATTACTTTCATTTCTTCAGCTGTAAGGTTTACAGAGGTTAAAGTGCAGCTGAAGGTTATACTTGTAGGGGGTCAAGCTTGGATGCCACAGTTTGCTTGACGAAACAGCTCCATGTTTGCTGGTTTGTGCATATTGAACACATGTACTTTGAGCTTTGGGGAAGACCCTGAAGGGTAAGAGGAAGTGGGTTTTCCCTTTACCTCTAGTAATTCAAATGGACACTCAGGAGTGCAGTGGGGAAATGTGGAAGTGTGCAAGGGAGCTGAAAATCAACATTTCTCCCCAGTTTTTGAGTATATGTTTGCTGTGCATAATTGACTTCCAATTTTACAGTCTAGTATCAATTCTCTTTTTTTTTTTAAAAATAAAAGTTTCTTTTTTTTCTGCTTCAGAAAGCTCTTAAGGCTTATTAAGAACATAATTTTCTACTGTGTAGACTAAGCAAATCATTTTCGTTCCATTTGCTCCTAGGGATGTGATATCTTCACATACACACTGGCTTGAATATGTGTAGCGGTAAACATTACACAGAGCTGCTATTCCAGAGCCACACTCACACTGCTTAGCAGTTAACCCAGTTTCTGCCATCTGTATGCAGTCGATTTTTTTTTTCTTTTAGAATATATGGTGTTTCTTTGACTACAGAAATACTGGCTTTGGTTCCTGGTGACTTTATGTTCAAAAAAGAAATTTGGTACCAAAATTCTTTTGTCCTGTGTTTACTCTGATTACTTCAACGTATAAGATTTATGATTGTTGTTATGCATTTCTGTAACAGAGAATTCTGTCAATTACTTGTGTGTGTGTGCATGCATGGAGCAAAAACATGAAGACTTTCCCTTGATGCTGTGAAAATGAGTTAAGATATGCTCTAATTTTTTTTCTTTTTACCTCTTTGAATTTTTGTGAGATTAAAATTTTTGTTTCTTAAATAAATTTTCTTTGTGGGAAGATTTTTGAGACTTTTAATAGTTGTACATCTTCGGATTTAATAGTTCTTGTTTTCTGAGCCCCCTCCAGGAATTTCTCCATTTTGTGTAGAATTTTAAAACCATTGAATGAAATTATCATTGAGATCATTTTATCTCTTTTGTGCCCGTAGCATTTGCATGCTATTGCTGTCTGGCTCTCTTGGTTAGTTGTTCATTCCATCTTCCTTTCCTTTTACCCAGGCTCTCAATTTTACCAGCGTTGTCTTCTCAGAAAATAGCTTGACCTTATTAATTCTTTACTTAGTGCCTTTTTTCTTAGTCATTATTTTATGCTTTCATTTTATCATTACTTTCTTCTTAGGATTTATATTGTTATTTTCCAACTTTCTTAACAGGGCCTTAATTTATTAACTTTAAACCTTATGGGTATCTAAAATATTTGTGTGGCTGCAACATTCTACCTATTCTACCCCATGTTTTGATAATAGTGTTTATATTATTGATCAGGCTAACTTGGGAAGGAACTATCTTGTTTATAAAGTGATGCTTTTGTTTTAAAGTATAAGCTTTCTGACATCAATATAAATATAGTACTTATTTATTTTCTGAGACAGTATTTCATATAGCCCAGACTAGCCTCAAGGTTGCTATTAACCAAGGATGACCGTGATCCTCCTGCTTCCACTTCTCAAGTACTGGGAGTTGAGGCCCAGACCACCATGTCAGGCAAAATAATCATTTATTGTCAGTGCTGGGGATTAAAGCCAAAGTCTCATGCACACTAAGCAAACACTCCTCCTCTAAACTGTTCCCTAGCATTACTTTCCTTTGGACCAATGTTGGCATAGATTGTTCCCATTCTTTCACTCTCAGGCTTTCAGTAACAAGTTCTAATTGTGCCTTGGCAGTAGCACGGAGCTGGAGGTTGGATTATGGTTTTGTTGTTGTTTTGTCTTTTTCCTCTATATGCTTGCCTTTTAATGGAATTGTTTTGTTCATTTATATATAATGAATCACTGAAGTGCTCCTGTATTTAAATTTATCATACTCTATTATTTTCCTGTTTCTTTCCCCTCTTTGTCTTTCAAATTGAGTATTTTAAACACCAATTTAGAAAGCTTGATGTATCATTTCCAGTTTCTCTGCCCATGTTCTCCTTTTCCGCTATCACCATACACTAAGTGAAAATCCAGGCCCTATTCTACCACTGAAGTGAATCTCCCAGTCCCTGCCATTTCTACTTTTTAATAATTTATATAGTTATTGTAAGCTTGATAGTTGAGCATGCTGTCTCTAATTATAGCTACTTGGAAGACTGAGACAGGATGATCATTTGACCTCAGGAACTCATGACCAGTCTAGGCAACATAACAAGACCTAGTACCCATCCCCAAAACATGCGACATATCAACTCAACTTTTCCATATTTAAAGATAAGTAATACCTTTAGCCTCATCTAGGATGAATTTGAGGTCCTTTGAAGACTTTAATTAATTTTAAATTTTTATTTTTTGTCTCTACAATATTTCATGTATCTTATCTATGTGGTAGATACATACATAGATACATATCTATACATATATATCCCCAGTACTGAAAATAAGTTACACATACACACACATCCTATGGGTTTTTATGGGAGGTTATTTTTTTGAGACAGGGTCCCATAGAGCCTAGAAAAGTCTTAAGCTCACTATGTCACCATGTAGCCAAGGATGACCTTGAACTTCTGATTCTCCTCCCTCCACCTCCCAAGTGCTGAGATTACTCTTATGCGTTATCATGCCCATATCTTAGGAATGTATACTAACCACCTTCTTTATGTGTCTTTGTTTCTTCTTGCATCTCAAGGTTTTAATGTCTTCTTCCTGAATATGTATTTTAAGATTGATTGTGAGGACTGTTTTTTGGTGGAAAGCAAGCAAAGAAAACAGAAAAAAACAGTTTTTGTTCTATTTGAAAATGTCTTCATTTTGTTCCCATTCACAAAATGTATTTTCACTGGGAATAAAATGATCCTTCCACACATTGCAGACAATATTACACTGTCTGGTGACTTCTGAGAAGAGAATTGCCAATGTAACAGTTGCTCCTTTGAAATGTAATGACCTTATTTTCTCAAGTCATTGTCGAGGTGTTTTTTTTTTTTTTTTTTTTTTTTGAAAAATCTTGTTTTCTCCAGTTTCATTATGAGGTGGCTAGATGTAGATCTCTTTTTATTTGCTTATTATAATTGCAATTCTGTGGGCTTCTTGAGTCTGCATTAATGTTTTTCTACCAGCTTGGACTCTTAGTCCAAATATCGAATTTCCTTCTCCTCTCTTCGTTGACTTTTATTAAGTCTGTTTTGGCCTTCTGGTTCTCTTCTCCCCAACTCTGTACTTTTCTTTCACACTTCACATCTGAAACCCAAGTAAGTTTGCCTCACTCGTCCTGCTATTCATGTTACCTTCCTGGCTTCTACTTAATCTTCCATTTTGGCTAGATATATTTAATATTTTATTCATGGTTTCAGCAGAAAATCAGTGTAAATAACCTAGCTCAGCCTATTCCTATGATGCAGGAGAGATTTGTGGTTTTATGAGAGATTTGCCGGATGATGCTCTTTTATCAGAATTCAGATAGAAATTAAATCGTGCTAGCTATCACTCATGGTTTCCCATTTCCTTTTTTTCTTCTGACTGCTTTGGAAGTTGGTCAACCTAAATCAGTCATATTTTCCCTGTAAGTGCTTGCTTTGTCCACACTAAAGACCTCTTCAGTAGCTCCCTTTTAAATGTCCTCTTGTGCTAGACTTCTAAGCCAACACTTAGGACTTTGGGTAAATATCTTAAAGAGTGGGGTTTTCTAGAAGATACTTGTTATATCTGGTTACACAGGGAAAAATATTACTCACTGCATATCTCATAGCTGTTATGCTATAATTAAATTAAAACAGTTAATTGGGGATTACAAAATAGTCCTCACTCAGGCCTGCCATATAGTACTTCTCTTTAATTCTTCTTTACCTACATGAAAATAAATTTTCCACATTAAACCATACACTTTATGAATTTTAAAAATATAAGCCCTCTTCTGAAGGCAGGGTCACTTCATGGTCTAAGAAATTATCATGCCACATAAGGAAAGATTCATTGTCCTGGTACTGTCGTAAGTAGTAAATGACAGGATTCTATTTCCCCCTTTGGTTTTTTGAGTCAGGGTCTCTATATAGCCCTGACTGTCCTGGAACTCGTTCTGTAGACCAGGCTGTCCTCAAACTCAGAGATTCACCTACCTCTGCCTCCAGAGTTCTGGGATTAAAGGTGTGAGCCAGCACACCTGAATGACAGGATTCTTGAAGATAGCCAACTTTACCTGGAGACTGAGACAACAGTGAGTTTTCTGTTTCTTTTTTGTCCCTCATCACTTTAATCCCTGTACTACCTGACCTCACACGAACTACAAAAATATAAAAAGATTTGCTGAATGACTGGGTGAATAAAAGAATGAAGAGTGTAGCCAACATTTGTAGAGTACTCTTAGTACCAGCCCTTGGCCAGAGATCTCTCCATTATGCACTGAAGTAGTTCTATCCAGTTAATGCCATTATCCCAGTTTGCTAAATGGCACATTTGACTATGGAAGTGCCTTGCCCAGTGACCCTGACATTACATGGCAGAAACTGGGAGCTTTGAACCCATTTTCTCTTGCCTTCACCATGGCGTGTGCATACACTATCTCTAGTTTGTAGAGTTGTTGTAGTGCCTAGATTCATTGGGTACCTTGGCCAAGAGTTCTGCTAGCTGGGACTATAAAGCCTGGTCATAGTAACTTCTCACCATGTCTCACTGTCTCCTTGTTGTTCCTGAGCCTATGAATGTGTTGCTGACTTCTTCCTCTCTCAGTTTCCCTCAGCAAGGTGACAGTCTTAGCACTTTCAGTTCTCCCCATGTTCTGAGCTCTCTCCAAGTCTGAATCCTGTCTCTACCACATATATTGCTTCTAGTTACCTCCAATTCAGACCTGATGTCTTACTTGGCACATATTGATTGGGAATAAATAAGTGAATGGCAGATGACTCTTTTAAATTAGAATCAGAAACTTTGCATGTAAAAATGTTTGCCATTATTGACTATTAGAAATGTAAACAACGATGATGTAATAAGTCATAGTAAGGAAGAAATGCAGAGTAGCTTTCCTTTGATAGTATAAGAAATAAAGGAGGTAGATCATTTAGAGGTGTGCATGAGACCTGATTGTTAACATTGTAACCAGCTTTATATAGTGGTCATTATGTCTGAGATACTTTAGTTGTTAGTTTAGTCTTTTGATATTCTGCATGTATTTTTCCATAAGTCTACAAGGACTGCCATGTTTATCATTTTAAATATAATGTCTTAGTGGGTGAGCCCCCTTGATAAACCTGGGTTTTTTGTTTTCATAGCCAGTGCTCACCTGGCATTTCTAATTCTCTGCAGGCACAAGACAGTTTAAACTATGGTACTATTAAGAAGGCAGCCTGGAGGTAGTCTTACATAAGGAATGACCTTTGAGTCATTACCATGTTGGGATTATGACAGCTGTGATGATTCTGTTGTCCCTCTTATTTTCTTCCAGGATGCTTTTCTCTGGTGGGCAGTATAGCCCTGTTGGCAGACCTGAAGAGGCTTTCCTGATATACAAGATATTCCTTGTCATCATTTGTTTTCATGTCATTCTTGTTACATCCCTGAAAGGTAAGGTGTCAATTTTCCTCCCTTCCTTCACAGGATTATTGTTGTTGTGTATTGCTTAGGACAGGTGGCAGTATATGCCATGGCACATGTTAGGAAGTTAGAGAACAACTTTGTGGTTCTCTCCTTCCACCTCTATTGTAGGTTGTAGGAATCAAACTATGGTCATGTTGCTTGAAAGGCAAATGCCTTTACCCACTGAGCAATCTTGCTGACCTTTCCTTCATTTTCTTATGTCTATCTTTTTTGGTGTGTGTTTTGAGTGTTTTTCATAATCTTTAGCATAGTAATATAATATATATTATATATATATATATAATATATAATATATATATTAGTTATCATCCTTTACATCATCCTTTACATTTTTTTATTTGTATGTATATGTGTATTTGTGTGCTTGTGTGTGTGTGTGTGGTGTATGTTTGTGTATGTGTTCAGAGAACAACTTAGCTGTTATGAGAATTTTTTCTCTCCTTCCACCATATGAGTTCCAGAGGCTGAACTCAGGTTGTAAGACTTGCCTTTACTTGCCAGCCCCAGTAGTTACCACTTTTAATAGACCGTTTTTGCTTTTAAGTACATTTATAGTTTTGGTGTAACTATCCCCAAACTATCCATTTCCAGAATATTTTCATCATCCAACTTACTATGTGTTGATCCCCACCATAACCTCTATTATTTTAGTTTGTATAAATTTGCCTCTTCCAAGTACCTCACATAAGTGGAAACATAGAATATTTTATCCTTTTGTGTTTTGTTGATTCATTTAACAGCTTTTCAATGACCATCTATGTTATAGTTTATATATATCAAGATTTCATTCATTTTTAAAGGCTACTTTATATTTTATTGTATATATATGTGGCACATTGTATTTTTTCATTCATTTGTTCTTGGATACTTTTGCTTGTTTGTCTTTTAGCTACTGTGAATAATGCTGTTATGAGCCTAGGCAAGCAAATATCTGACCTCCTCTGCTCTCACTCTTTGGGGTGTACACCTAGGGCTAGGATATGCAGGGTTCATTTGCATTCTTTGAGGACCTTGCCAGCCTGCTTTTTGTAGTGGCTATAACATTTCACTTTCCTACAGTCAAAGCACAGGCATTCCAGTTTCTCCCACATCCTTGACATACACTTACTGTTTTCTTTTGTTGGGTGGTAAGAATAAGTAACATCTTACTGTGGTTTTGATTTTGTATTTCCTTAGTGATTAGTGAGTTCATTTATCTTTAGGGGGTATTTATTAGCCATTTATCTCTTATTTGGAGAAATGTTCTGTTCATATCATTTTCCTATTTCAAAAGTGTATTTTTAAGTTGTTGAGTTTTAGAGATTTTTTATATGGCTATGGATATCATAGAAGATATGATTGGCAAATATCTTCTATTTTCATTCTCCATAGAAATTCTTTCATGAATGTAAGTTTTTAATCCTGATGAGGGATATAAATATTAAATTTAAATTAATTTTAATATATTTTTACCTTTATTGTCTATAATTTAGTATCAAATCCAAGAAACACCCTTTGCCAAACCCAATGTCAGGAAGATCCCCCACTATGTTTTCTTCTAACAAATTTATAGCCTTGACTCATAATTAAACCAACTTTGATTCCCTGAGACCTATTTTTGTGCCTGTAGCTTATCCCATTTTTCTTTTATTTTTTTTATTTGTTGAAAGGCTATTTTTTTTCCTTTGAAACAGTCTTTAGCACCTTTGTCCAAAATCCTGTTATCAAATATATGAGGATTATTTTGGTGTTTGTCTTGAATTGTATTGACTAGAAGGCATTTCCATATAGAGATGAAAAGGAATGTGATCAAATGAAGTACATTTTTTTTTTTTTTCCGGAAAAGGAGGTGTCTTTGGAACTTATGAAAAATTGTGGCCATCATCCTTGCCAGTATTTAATAAGTGTTATTTCAATTTGGCTCATGGTGGGGCAAAGAATTATATTCAAACCAGGCCCTATAACCACAAAGTTACATGTTACTCTGTATACAACATTTCTTTCTATCTGACTCAAACTTATCCTATTGCCAAAACTGTCTCCTGATTTCTGGCATCCCCCCAAGTGTTGAGATTATAGTTGTATACTCCCGTGCCTGGCTTGCCTGCAGCCATCTTAAGCCCTCTGCTATCTGAGTCTCCTTTGTTTTGCCCCCTGTGCATCTATACAGGTAAAAATAAACAGTGGTAGAGCCCTTAATGATGAGAGTCCCTGAATACAGGTTGGTTCAGCTTATCCAGATACCTCAGTGCCACATCTCCCACTGAAGAGCAGAGGGATGAGAAGTTCAAGGCAAAGCCAGAGTTATATAGGACCCTGCTGTCCCCAAACAAGAAAGTTCTGTTTTCCTCATCCCTTGGCAGGACAGTGCTGAATTATGCTTGTCATTGTCTCCTAGAGTTCCGCAGTTGGATATTATTAGTCCTTTCTGCTTCTTAATCTCCCCATTAATGCTCCCCTCCCCCTGTTTCACTCAAATGTTCCCTCTCTCAACTTATCCAGGTCACCTTCTCACGTCTGCTTGGAAACACATTCCCCTCCAACATTCAGTAAAATACCCCCTTCCTCTATCAAGCTGAAAAAGAGATCTCACAAATCTCTTTCTCCAGTGTTCCCTTCTCTCTTTATCCCTCCTTCTGATCAGTGCAACCTGGGATTGTGTTGACCATGAACTTCTGGTGCACTCTCGGTCTTTTGGTGCATCTTTAGTGCCAAGTGGGAAAGGAGAGTGAAGAGATAGTGGGTAAAATGAATTCAGGGAAAATAATGCAGACTTGGAGCCTGCTCTGAGCCTAGCCTTCCTAGTGCTTTGTAAACATTAACTCATTTATCTCTCATCCAAACTCTTCAGGGTAGGTAGCTTTTTTTACCCCAGTTTATGGATGGAAAAATTGAGCATTGAAGAAATTTAAAGTCATTTGTTCAGAGTCACGAGACTATGAAGATTTGCCATCAGACTCTGGATCTGATACCATGTACCCTCAACCAGGCTGCTTGGTTGGGGCAGTAAGTGTTTGAGGCTAGAGTTTAAATGTGTCACTGGGACCTGGAGAGGAAGAAAGAGAACACTGGGTTACTAGAAAGGAGTGGCTCCCCAGCTCTAGGATGCAAACACAGTACTTCACCCTGGAAGCCTGAAAGATGACTCATTAGCTTTTGTCAGCCGGAGAGGTGGGTCTGACACTCTTGTGAGGCCACCAGCCAGCCAAGAGAATCCTCAGAGTTTAACACATCCGGGTTGTCTAACTAGATGACATTTGGGAGAGCCATTTCAGTTTATTGGAAGCCCCAATCAGTTCTGGTGGGTCACTATTCATCTCCATTCCCTGTTCTCCAATCCTGTGCTAATGCCTTGTTCTTTTTAGTGTTTGAAGGAGGTTTCTCCTTTTAGGTTACAACTGTTCTATTTTCCAGAGGGTGATGCATAATAGTGGAAGATGGTTATAATTTCATTCCTGCCAAATTTGTCTTGGAAACAATTACACATTTGAAACAGCTTGGTGATCTCATAACTTTCTCTCTGGCTGGGTCTAGAGATCTCCTAGTGCTGCAGATATTTCCAGTGATAAATTACAATTTCCCTTCTCCAGTCCTTTCTGTCTTTCTTCTTACCCTCTTACACTTGGTTCTCTAGTGTCCATTCTTCTTACAGAAAGATGGTAATGAAGCAGTAGGTAGGCTGGAAACAATGGCCTCTGTCTTCTTTGGAAGACATCTTTTGCACCCTAGAGCTGGGGAGCCACTCCTTTCTAGTAACCCAGTGTTCTCTTTCTTCCTCTCCAGGTCCCAGTGACACATTTTTTTTTTAACTCTAGCCTCAAACACTTTACTACTGCCCCAACCTAGCAGCCTGGTTGAGGGTACATGGTATCAGATCCAGAGTCTGATGCAAATCTTCATAGTTTCTGAAATGGTGCTGGCTACATGTAAGGTGCCTCTTCCTCACCCCAATTTAACCTGATTTAGAAACTCTCATAGACATGCTCAGATGTCTGGTTCCAAGGAGAGTGTAGATCTCATTGAGATGCAGTCAAGATAACTATCACATGAGTAACTCTCCAGGATAAGAGCAACTTCTGCAGAGACCATTGAGAACTTCAGTGCTGAGCAGTAGATGAAATCACAGGTTCACATGCCCTTTTCCTTCTGTCCGTTCCCAGCCTAGGTGCCATCTTCCTGAGTATGAGAAAAGAAATACAGAAGAAAACAAAGATCTTGCATTTATTCAGTTGAAAAATTTAGATAACCATTTACCCCAGGGGAGACAAAGATACTTATTTTGAAACAGTGCTGGGAACGGAGCACAGACCGTGAACATGACATTCAGTGCTTTCCCGGGCTAGCTACATCCCGAGACCCAAAAAAAAAAAAAGGGGGGGGGGGGGCCCCCCCCCCGGCCCCCCAAACCGTCCCGGGTCCCCCTGGAAAAAAAATAAAAGGGGAAACAATCTAGCAAAACATTCCATGGGGGTTTTGAACCAGACCCTCCCTCAAAGCCTCTACTAAGGCCCAGCCACATGCCCTTTTAATCATCATAAACAGCCCCAAAAACCATTCCCAAACCCCCCAAGAATTGAAATTTTCCTCAAGTTCGTTAATTCGGGGTTTTTAAAGGGGTAAGGAAAACTCTTATTGTGTCATAAATAATAATTACTCGGTGGGGCCCAGTTAGCTGTGGAATGATTTGTGACTATAAAGTTTTCAGAAATGAATTTTCTTTTCCTTTTTTTAAAAATTTTATTTTTCTCTCATAAATTACATCCAGCTGCATTTTCCCCTCCCTCCACTCCTCCCAGTACTCCCATACCTTCCCACTCCCCAATCCTCCTCCTTTTTCCCTTTAAAAAAAGAATGGGCCTTCCAGAGTTAGCACCAAACATGGTAAAAACAAATTACAATAAGGGGGCACAAACCCAATAGAACTTTTTTCCCAATTTTTTTGAGACAGATTTTTCTCTCTAGTCCTAGCTGCCCTGGAACTCAGTCATAGCAAGGCTCCCTTGAAATCAGAGACCATCTCCCTGTACGTCCTAGTGCTGGGATCAAAGCAGTGCCATTGCCAGCTGCTTAGACGTTTCCCAAAGCATGGGTCTTTCCTCCGAATCATATTTTATCAGTGTTCAGTTGAATCCAGTGAGTCCCATTTAGAACACTTGCTACCTCTCAAAACTTACACAGATTTTCAGTGAGAAGCATTACATTGTCAAGGATTCCTACTGATAGATATGATTTCCCTCCACATAGGATCTTGAGCTCACCTGATTGGCCCATTGAGATTAACAGTCTGACGATTGATTTTATCTGCCCAGCCCTTTAGATATCAGACTCCCTTTAATTCATTGTCCTGGATTTTGGGGAACCTTGGGGTTCTGCCTTGGATACAATGTCTTTCGGGAAATTAAATGTGTGATATCTGGGTGGCTCCTTACCTAACCCAGGTTCTTTCTTTTTGTGGGGGGGGGGGGGGGGGAAACTTGGCTGTCCCATGAATCACCTAGAGTTTTTTTTTTTTTTTTTTTTTTTTTTTTTTTTTTAAAGATAAGCCTGCTACCTTGTACCTATGCCCCAAGATCCTCAGGCCATTGATCCGGGTACTGTAACCTGGGCACTGGACTTCTTTAACATGACCTAAATGATGTCATAGCTGGACCTAGAGAGGCTTATCTCTGTGATCCATCGAAGCAAGGCTCCTAATTCAAAGTTCCCAACTGTGAAAGTGAAAACTTTTTCAAAGTCTTTTCTTAGCCCTGTGATTGAAGAAAACTCTGGGCTTTTGTTCATGCTAAGCAAGTGCTCTACAACTGCCCTGTGCCCCCAAAGCCCCAAAACCATGAAATTTTTTTTTTTAAAATAAAGATGTGTTTTTAACATGTGCAAATCTTAAAGGTGGTTAAAAGTTAAAATGGGGCCAACAAATCTCTGGGCTTCAAACTTTGAAAAATTTTCGTGTGGCTTGTGCTGGGCTGTAAAGCCTGGTCCTTGTAGACTCCTCATGTCTGTAAAATCTAGTAACTCGTAGTACTAAAAATGTTGAACAACATAGCAGGAACAAATGATTGCATCCTCTGGGTCTTCAGGATTTGCGAAAATCCCTTGCTGTATGCTATCATCCCTGAGAAAGGGGAAACCATTTTTTTTTGGGAAAATTTATTTACATTTTCAGAGTTCTCTTCCCCTTACCCCCTTTTTCCCCCCCTCCCACCCAGGAACTCCCTATCCCTTCCCCCCTCCTCCTGCTTCTAGGTGGTGTACCCCCACCCACCTTCCCCCGTACCTCACCTCCCCACCCTCGAATAACCCCCTCCCCACAAACGTCCAGCCTCCATGAAGGAGAAACATCTATTAATCCTCACTTTGCAAATGGGAAATGGGGGTGGGGGTTTAAGCAAGGAAGCAACTGGTAGGTTTCTTCACAAGAAAGCAACAAAACCAAGATCTAGAAAGAAGCTCCCTAGAACTCTGTGTGTGCCAGATGGCCAGAAGGCTTATTTGGGCTGGACAGTTTTGAGTCACTTCCAAGTTCCCAGAGCTGAATAGTGGAAGTGCGAGGAAGTCTAGAACTTATGTTCTTAACCACTTCCCCAGTGTTACTCACTGAGGCACATGAACATGGTTTTTATATGACTTTCTCATGATTCATTCTGGGATGGTTTTATCACCCCTCCTCGCCCCAAAGCACTGGGTAAAGATTAAGAGAGACCCAAAGGAATGAAAGGCCACAGTACCACTGATTTTAGCTACTAGGATTATGCTAATGTGTCCAGGGAGTGTATTAGTAAAATATACCTTGGTATTTGTACACTCTTAGTTCATTAGCAAGATATGTAATATGAATAAGATCAAAAGCCCATGAAAACAGCCTACCAAGGTATGTTATAGATGCTTTCCCAATGATGTTAGGGCCATCATGTTTATTCCTTTCCGTGGTGTCTTGTTTGGTCCATACCCCTTCTTCTGTTTTTCTTTTAGAATTTCCAACTTCTTTTATGGGACTATAATATTTCAGTAAAGTATCAAGTAACATTTTATTGCAAGGAGGAAAAATGAAAATACAAGATGGACATAACCCTTGCTTCAAGAAGTAATTTTAAATGGCTTATGCTGGTATTTACTAATTGTGGATGGATAAAAATTTGGGCTACACAGCTTCATTGCCTTCCAACTACATGGACACTTTTGCTTGTTGTTAATATAAAATTGTTTTGTCATTAATCAAAGCCAGATTGACAGTACCACTAAAAAATTCTGTCTTGGAGGGTAAGAGCAGAAGACAATGAGTTTGACCTACTGAGGAATTTTTATTTTCAAGGTAGAAACTGAGGGGCCAGAATTTTTGGTTTTGTTTCATGCTATAACTTCAGCAGCTGATACAAGTAGGCCTTCAAAGTTTAGAATTAAAAATAAAATAGTAGGACATACTTGCTATTTCTTCAACTTGAATTAGGTATGTTCTTATGGATATTCTCACTAACCAAACATTAGAGAAGAGATAATGATGTTTCATAGTTAGACTAGAAGTCATATAATGCAATTCATGAAGAAGCATCGCTATGTCTTGAATACGCTCTATAAATTACTGATGTCACAATATTTTCACAAAGGGGAAAATGTCCACTTTATTATATAAAGGTAATTTCAGATTGTATATTCAAAGTGGATAAGAAGTACCATTAAAACAACAACAACAAAACAAAACAAACAAAAAAACCAGCACTTGGGAGGCAAAGGCAGAAGGATCTCTGAGTTCGAGGCAGCCTGTTCTATAGAGTGAGCTCCAGGACAGCCAGGGCTACACAGAGAAACCCTGCCTTAATGCCCCCCACTCAAAAACCACCAAGGTAAACTAAATTATGGATGTCTTTTGCAATGATGTTGTGGTCATCATGTTTAGATTTTTGCATAGTGTCCTTTGGTCCGTAGGAAAAGTCGTTAGGACAGAAACTACCAATTTACAAAGGCCCAGAGGCCTGGTAAAGGTCTTCCACCCATAAGTACAGCAGCAAGAGTTAAGGTTAAATGTGGCATCAAAAAAAAGGGCAGCTATAAAGATGCAACTTTTCCAACTAAGTAGGCTTTTTTTTCTTTCTCTTAAGCAGGAATATCTATAATTTCAAACCTTTCTTAGTGGTTTTTACCAGCACAGACTTAACAGATCAGGCTCTGGAGAGTCCTGGAAGAACCATAGTTTGGTTGTTTGCTACCAGCCAAGCTGGGAGGGTGAATCACAAAGAAAGGGAAATTCATATTCAGGATGAAAATAGAAAGGTCTCCTTCCATTCACATTGATTGCTTGAGCTTGTCACTGTCATGGCAAAGAATAAGAGAGAAATGATGGTTGGGAACAATGATTTTGCCATTAATCTCATCTCATCAGTAGTTTAATGGATATTGATTATTGACTAGTACCCTCTTTAAATGTTTTAAAAAATATTTTAATTGAAATAAAATTACTTCACTTTCTCCTCTCCCTTTCCTCCCTCTAGCCCCTCCCATCCTCCCCACTTTCAAGTTGATAGCCTCTTTTTCTTTGGTTGTTATTGTTACATGTCTATGTAATAATACACACACACATGCACAAATATATAAATACAACCTACTGAGTCCCTTTTTGCTAATTGTATAATGATCTCCAGGCTGACCCCTCTGTGTTGGACAATTAAGGAGTTTACCCCTGGCGGGGGGGGGGGGGTAGGCTAATTCTCTTACTCTCAGTACTTGTTAGTTACCCATAGTCCATTGTTTAGGGTGGGACCCACAATTACCCCTTCCACATTAGCATGTCCATTGATAATGCTGTTGTTCTAGTCTTGTATATACAGCTGTTTCTAGGAGTGAGCTGCTCGTCACCACCAACTTGTGAGTGCCACTTAGTGCACCTTTATGTATGTCCTGCCATGCTGGTCACTGTTGTGGGTCAATAGGCATTGCAGCTGGGTAGGACTGTTTAATAGCTTCCCTCCCTTGGCAGCTTACATAGTGTTCTCTGGTACCATGGAAACTAGACCACAGGAAGGAGGCTTTCAAGTCAGATCCAGCTTGAATAATTCCTGTATTGTAACTATGTAGTGTGTTCAACAGTACAGACCACTTTAAACCTTGAGAGTCAACCAAGGGCTACATCAGTAATCTATATTGTTTAGAGAGTCACCTGAGCAACCATTTGGAAGGAAGTTTCTCATGCTTAGTATGGGGGCTTTTGTTAGTCTATGTTTTTTGTGGGAAGCAGCATTATTCAGCCCAAATGGCTTAACTTCCTTTAAGATATCACTTTCCCTGGGTGATGGCACACACCTTTAATCATAGCAGGGGCATCTCTGTGAGTTCCAGGCCAGCCTGGTGTACAGAGTAAGTTCCTGGACAGCCTAATGCCATGCATAGAAATCCTGTCTTGAAAAAGAAGAAACAAAACCAAACACTAAAAGATACCACTCTCTTTTCCTGATTGTCCCTAGATGGTGCTATCCACAGCAAATTTGGACTCTTCACATTGAAGAAAGCAGGTCCTCTGTCAATCTGGGTCCCCTGAACAGTACCCTTTCCCTGACTCTTCCACCTTCAGCTCTCTCCTTGAGGTTGTTTATTTGATTTTATAAATGGAAAACAAACTTCTATTTTCTTTAAGTCCCTAACTGACTCTGCCATTGAAGGTAGAGTGAGGTGAGACAGACATTCCTTCTTCCAAGGGGTCATATAAAAACCTAAGGAAAGTATAGGCATCTGTTAGGATCTTTACTAAGATACCCATTATCTGGACTAGATTGTTTGAGTGTAGGAAGTTTCAACAAAGCCAACTACTTTGCTTTTGTACCAAGCCAAATCAATGTGATGTTTACAGTGTGAACATAAAGGTAAGAGTTCTAGTCCTTGGACTTTTTGAGGGCAAATCTTAACCTCTGAGTTAGAAAAAGTATTTAAACCTTGTGTTTGAGTTTCCCTTTTCTGTAAAGGGGCAGTAGCTATCTCAGAGCTTTGTGACTTAACACATAGCAAACATGCCTGTAATACACCTGACTTGTGAGTAAATTGACTAATACCCTCTTTAAATGGGTATTATTTAAATACTAATGGCATTAGTACTACAGGCCAGCACTGTCAGCTAGTAATCTTTTTGTGATGATGAGGTGTTCTATACCTACCTGTTTGTATATATAGAACCTGTTCTACTCCTGCTCAATGCTGTAGCCACCAGCCATATGAAGCTGAGCACTTCAACTTTGACTAGGGCAGTGGAGTTTTTTTTTATTATTATTGTATTTAATTAGTTTAAATTGCTTTTAGAAAAAATATACACGTTTATTTGGTACACTACAGACAGAACAGGGGACATGGCCACAACCAAAGAACTACTTGCCTAATTAATTTAAATTTAACTTGTCACATGAAGGTAGTGGCTGCCATCTTGAACAGCACAATTATAGACAATTTAATCCAATTGTCATAGAAATTTTCTGTTTCAAACTATATAAGCCAGTGTTAAATCACATAGGACAGCTAAGGAAGACACTCTCCCTCTCTCACGCTCTCTCCTGCACGCTCCCTTCTCCAAGGGATTTGCTATAGGGATTTGACTGAGTTTAAACTATGTGCGGGGGGGGGGGGGGGTTGAAACTTTATGATGCTTCTCTCCTCACAGCTGGCACATGAACAGAATATTTAATAGAACAAGCAGTTGGGAAGGGAGAATGAATGTAGGGCGGGAGAACAAGACCAACTGGAAGCCATGGGGTATGAATTGTAGGACATGGGAACCCAATGAATCTTCGTGTTGGTCTGTGTTGTCTTTTATCTTGATAGTGTGGATGTCCCACAGAAATTAGACTGTTTAACACACAAATTAAACACACATCTGGCAAGGAGCTGCACATCTGAAGGATCCAGGGGAAAGTGAAGCAATTGTAGGCCCAGCAGCTCCCTCATAGTAACCATATGAGGCCCACGATACTTGTGTGGGAGCTTTAGAATGGCTGATGTCTCATGTCTGCTCAGTTCTGGAGATAAAGGATGAAGCGGTGGGGCTAGTTATATGTGAAGCTGGAGGAAGAGCAGGATTGGGCCGTGGAGGATCAAGACTACATTTCACCTTCTTCCTATTGTGGTGAAAGGCCACCTAGAATGGCTGTTTTCTCCCCAGGAAGTACCACCAGCTAAGAGCTAAAGTTTTCTTTGGCTGTGTCATTATTAATCTTTTTAATAAATATGTTATGCAAGAGTCCTTATTGAGCAGTGGGATGTGAGATGGTCATGGTTCAAGTAAACAAGCTTTGGATGTGGCCAAATTAGAAATGCTTTTATTCATCTTTCTGCTTGCATAGTAAAGTCTGGAAAGGTGCTATCTGGAAGAGTGTTTGTTGTCTCAAGTTCTGAAAAGCTGATATAATAACAAAATATTGTTTCGTTTAGGGTTGCCATATAATAGTGCCTAAGTGTGGTGGCTTGTTTTTTAACCATCTCTCTGTGGAATAGTAATTCAATCTGGAAGAGTTTCAGCTGGGTAAAAGTAATCACTCAAGGGGCCTAGCTGCATTTTTTTATAGTCACTTCTGGAAGAGAAAGTCTTGTTCCCACCCAACTTAAGGGTTGGTGTGTTGGAAGACTCATTGGCATTGTCACAGCTTTAAGACAGCCAACTCATTCGAAAACTTAACCCCTGCCCCAGTGAACACTTCAGCAGCACCCACATATGGCCTTTCATGATTTGAGTTCAGGATTATTTATAAAGTAGTGTCAGGGAGCAGAGAGGGGACATTAAGCAAAGAGGAATTATCAATTGTGGCATTTATTGAGGTTACCACTCTAGGCAGTTGGGGCTCATAATTGTGGCTTTTAACACTGATTTTGGATGGACAGTTCAGCACAACACTTGTAAGATCCGTTACATGATCTCTTTGTTGTGATCATTAGACATAACTACTACTCTACACATCACATTTGGAGTAATAGTTATCCAAGAAGTATTTTTCAAGTCTTTACAGATTCTGCCTAGATCGCTTTCCTCCCATTCTCAGATTCATTCTCTATACCGTCTTGCTCTGATCCTTTGCAACTGTCTTCCATCCAGCTAGGTTTAGCCAATGTGTATTAATGTAACAAAAACTGGAGTATAAAAGAAAAGGAACAAGTGTGTGTGTGTGTGTGTGTGTGTGTGTGTGTGTGTGTGCTGTATGTGTGTGCTGTATGTGTTTGGTGTGTATATGTGTGTGGTGTGTGTGTATGTGTGTATGTGCATGCATGGATGTGTGTGTACATTTCCTTCTCATGATTCACTTACCCATATCTCTGATAGTGGCTGTGCCTCCACCAGGATTCCCTTGTCACTGGAGAACCCCCATCTCTACATGGTTTCAGCTTCTGCTTCATGGCTCTTCCTCCAAACCTGGAAGATTATTCTAGACCTATACCTTTCCACTGCTTCTCTGAGTTAATTTTCTCCTCTTGATCTACCTGTCATAAGTTCATAACTTGATTCCTGACTGATAGAAATTTATTTGCAGTTATGTATGTATGTATGTATGTATGTATGTATGTATGTATATATGTATGTATTTATGTATGAATGTTTGCATGTAAGTATTTTGATGCTAAGAATCAAACCTGGGGCCTTGAACATGGTAGGCAAGTACTTTATTATGATAAAGATTTCTTAATGATTTTGTCAGTCGAAACAAAGATTTCTTTGAATAGTTCTAAGATTCATGACACTGGCCTGGAGGATAAGGATAAAACAACAAGCTGGTTAGCATTTAATTGGGAAAATAAAAGATATCCTATGCAATGGTTAGACTCTTCCCTCCCTCAGAAAAAAAATCCTCATGTTGACATTTCCTTGCCTTTGTGATATTATTGAGAGGTGGGTGCATTTGAAAGCTGATTAAGTCATGAGGGTCCCACCGGTGTTTTGAATGTATCAATATCATTCTCACAGGAGTTATCACTCTGTCTTGTGAGCCCACTTGCCTCTTTTTCTATGTATGACACAGCAGGAGGATCCTCACTAGATGTAGTCTCTTGATTTTGTACTTCCCAGACCCCAGAACTGTGAATCAAATTAAAAATGTTAAAAATACTTATTCATTTTATTTTATGTGTGAATGTCTTGCTTGTATGATGTATTTGACCATGTGTATACTTGGTGTTCACAGATGATAGGCACAATACTATTAAAATCCCTAGAATTATAGTTACCCATTGTTTTGTGAACATCCAGCACATGGGGGTAAAAATTAAACCCAGGTCCTCTGCAAGAGCAACAAAGCTCTTAATCACTGAGCCTGAATCAAATCAACTTTCATTGTTTTAATTTTTCCAACCTCAGACACAGTAAAATAAATTCATAAACATGTCCAAATGCTAAGTGCATGGTGTAGCCAATAAATGTTTTAGGATATAAAGAGGAACCAGCCATCTTCATCAGCTTCTGTAGCCAAGGAATACTTTAGAGGTCCAGAGAGTTGACATAAAGGTGTCATCTTCTAAAACTTCCAATTTTAAAAGACAGGCTTCAAATTTACATTGTAGAAATGACATTGCAGATGTAATTAGCATTGAAGACCATGAGATGTGGAGATTATCATAGATTGCCTGCATAAACCCAGTCAAATCCTGTGAGTTTTTAAGTGACCCAATGATGGAAGATGAGAGTTTGCCTACTCTATCCTGTCATCGCTGGCTTTGAAGACAGACAAATGAGCCAGGAAACATGACTCTGAGACTTAGAATGCCCCCCTCAGTCTATAGCCTGTAAGAAAACGAGGACCTCAGTCCTACAACCACAAGGAACCACAGTGTTTGCCAAGAACTCAAATAAGCAGGAAATGGATTCTTCTCTAGAGCTTACAGATAGGACTGTAGCTTGTCATGAACTTGACATTCATCTGGCAAGCTCTGTAGGGGATTTCTGACCTATAGAAGTCTAGGCTAACAAATTTGTATTGTAAGCCACTACTGATAATTTGTTAGAGCATTAACATGAGAACCCAATACAACTAAGAAATTTCAACTTGACTTTCTTAGCCATTGTTAGTATCAGTCCTATTCAGTTCAAGAATAGGTCAAATGTCAAAATGATATGGGTGATGAAGGCTGAGTTCTTGGATACATTGAGTTGGAGAGGCAATGACAGTGGCACAATCATATGGCATCACTGATACCATGCTAGATCATTCAACATTAGAGTTTGGGAAGTTGTGGCTATAATGCTGGGGAAAAGCGCTAAGGAGGTAAGACAGGGAAGGGGTCTCCATCCATGGAGCTATTTTCTCGAGGTTTCTATTCTTCAGGCTCTATTTGGCTTCTTTCCATTATAAAAATATTCTCTCCATAATTGGAATATATGGACTTTGTTTTTTTTCAAAAAAAAAAATCTCAGAAAAAAATTAGTCAGAGAGTCATACTAAGTAAATTTTATAGATGGATTCCAATAATTTTTTTTATGGGTTTAAATCAAGACTATAACAAATTAGTAATAGTTTTAAGATTTGTTTCATAGGTTTCCAAAGAAAAATCTGAAAGAAAAAAACAAACCAATTTTTTTCTTTTATTTGCTTATGAATCCTTATAACAATGGAAATATCTTATCTCCTAAGAGTGGCTTGGAGTTCAAATATATGACTCATTGGGAGTGACAAGCCTGTCGTTTGTCTGAGTGAGAAGTGAATGGGGCAAACCCTCAGAGAACCCCAGCCTAGTTTTTAGAAGGCAAAAGGCATGTGAGATATGTGAGGAGTTGGCTAGGTTCGACCATGAAGGGTGGTATGGAGCATCAAGATTAAGAGTTTGAGATGTAGAAAAAGTAAGGCAATATCTAAAGAGAAAACTATGCCAAAAGAAAAAAAGGAAAGAATAGCACATTTTATATGTCTACCTTACGGCCTGGGGAGATGGCTGCTCTTCCAAAAGACCTGGGTTTAATTCCTAGAAACCACATGTTTGCTCATAAACTATCTGTAACTCTAGTTTCAGGGCATTTGACACTCTTTTCCTTGACTCCATAGGCTCACTGTTTTGGCTAGGCTGACAGAGAAGTGAGCTTCCAGGATTTATCTACCTATCTCTGCCCTGCAACAACACTGAGGTTACAGGCACTTGTGACCATGCTGGAGTTTTATATAGGTGCTGGGAACTGAATCTGGGTCCTATAGAACAACCAGTGCTGTTAACCACTTGAGCCATTTCTCCAGCCCCAAGCATATATTATTTTCCTGAACAGGAAAAAAGAAGTGTTTTTCTTGTAAAGGATCTGAGCATTTTCCCCAAATAACTCAATAGTTCTTGTAATTTATTTGCCCAAAGGTGGCTGATCTAGTTCAACTAAGAAGAAAGATGATGGCATTATAGGCCAATTGTTTGTATTAAAAAAAAGAAAAAGTTAATGAAATATAATTTGTGTAGATGTGCACATTTTTCTACATAGTTAATGAACATTAATCAACAGCTTAAAGTCTTAGCTATCTCCTTTGTTTGAATGTACATTGCCATTTATACAACACCACATATAGAGCACCATTACTAGTTAAAAATTGAGGACCTGAGGAAAATGGCTCAGTGGTTTAAGAGTGCTTGCTCTGACAAGCAAGAAGACCTGTGTTCAGATCCCCAGAACCCACAGAAAAATCCCACATGATTGCATGTGTCTCTAAGCCCAGTGTTGGGGAGCAGAGACAAGTAGATCCCAGGATCTCACTGGCTAGTCAGCCTAGCCCAAACAATGAGTTTCAGACTCAGTGGAGGACCCTGTCTCACAAACAATACAAAACAAAACAAAAAAGGTAAACTGGAATGAGATAGAGGATGACACCTGATCACCTGATATTCTACACACACAAACACACACACACACCCAGAAGAGAGGAGAGAGAGAGAGAGGAGAGAGAGAGAGAGAGAGAGAGAGAGAGAGAGTTTAAAAAATGGAAGGCTTGCTTCCTTTTAGAGAACGAAAAAGAAACACTGATCAGGGTATAGAAAACAATAGTGAATTGCATGCTGCCCTTCTTTTGGGTAGCCATTTGCAACTCAATTTATATTGATTGCCATTAAAAAAAAATGTTAATGTCCTACAATATGTGAAACAAACCAAATAATGCTAAATCACCCCTTTTCCTTGACAGAAAATGCTGGTAATTCCAGTTTGTTTTCACCATCTGGTAAAGAGTTATTTTATGATTTTGGGGAATGCACGAAAAAGCGTTACTCTGAAGTTCTCTGTGTAGTATGACTTAGGGTCAGATAAGGCAAAACTGTTTTCCTCTAAGAAGCTTGGTTAAGTTAATTGTCATTAAACATACACCTACAAAATCAATAGCAGAAGTCATATTCATCCTTCCATATTACCTGGCAAAGCTCTAGGGACTAGAATGTGCACATATTTGGGTATGCTTATGTGCTTCAGCTATGTTTGATATTCTTTCAAGCACACAAGTCTAAACAGCATCAAGAACTTAAACATGTCAAGATTTAATATATTTACAAAGTGAGCTGTTCTCTTAAATACACACCTTCAGTACCTTCACTTACAGAATATTTTCATAGATGCTTCTAAAAGCTTAGTACTCATGACAACGAGAAGGCAAATAAAACTGGAAGAAAACTTTAGAACTAGAACTATAGGAACTGAGAACAGTAACCTAACGTGAGACTAGCATCTGGATACTAGCATCCTAGTATCTTATGGGGGAGAGAATAAAGCCTAAGCCTTCTGAAAAAACTTGTCTAAGATCTCACAGCTTCTTGGCCCACATCCACACAAAGGCAGAACATGGGCTTCTTTGAATCCAGCCTGTCTTCTTTTTGATATACCACATATCCTAGAAGGGTTGTGAGTCAGTTGATATGCCATCCTTAGAATTGTGAAAATGAAATTCCTCTGTCATTTAAACTCAATGATTAAATCGAACAAACAAAAAACAGCAGTCATCTCTTATGCATGTACTAATGTACCAGAAGTCTTCAGACATTCATTCCTCTCAGTCTTGTAGAATTGGAAATCCTTATGTCATGCTATAGATGTGGAAACAGGCTCAGTGGGGGAAATCTTGATCACATTAACACATTCTCTGCTGCCATCTGTCTCTCGGAGTTTGAATTAAGCCCCACCCTCTCACCTCCGCTACTACTCAGATTTGGAGCAAGTTCCATAACTTTTCTGTGCCTCAGTTTCTTCCTCTGTAAACTGAGAACAATAGTAATCTGCGTCATGGATATTTGAAGATGAAATAAGAGCTATTTGTGCTTGCTTAGGTAAATAAATGATGTCATCGGCATGAGATAGGTGAAGATTCAACCCCTGAACCCTCAAGCCATCGGAGCACAACTTCCTTTGTCCAGTGTTGTTTGCCCCTACTCATGAGTTCTAGGGTTTTAGATGCTAGTGTATTTTTCTTCTAGCACAGTGTTTCTCAACCTGTGGGTTGTGGACCCTTTGGGATCAAATGAACCTCTTTCATAGGGGATCGCCTATGACCATCAGAGAAATAGATTAACCCTTATGATTCATAACAGTAGCAAAATTAGTTATGAAGTAAGAATGAAATAATTTTATGGTTGGGTGACCCCAACTGAGGAATTGTATTAAAGGGTCACTTATTAGGAAGGTTGAGAACTACTGCTCTAAGAATAGCTTTGCAAAACTTAATATAGTAAAGTCTGCAAAACCCTGTTTTGAAAGAATGGGAGCAGTGTTTTGGGAGTTCTAGTCATAAACCTGGCTTCTGGGTACCCTGAGGGTAGGACCCAGTGTAGTGTCAAGGGGGAAGACAGCTATGCCAACAGACCTTTTCTTTGAATTGTGTCACCATTCATCAACATTCAAAAGAATTAATAGTCATCATTAAAAATGGCTGTGGCCAAATATTTTGCCTCACCCCATAAGTCACTTTTGACTTAAATTGCTTAGGACCAGTCTCATTCCTTAAGAAAGATCTTGTCAATTGTTTAAAAGAATAAATATAGTAAATGACAAAATAAGAAAGTAATAATGTGGACAGACAGGGTGTGTGTGTGTTTAGCCAACCATGACAGTCTGAAAAAGGCCAGACAAGGGCTTTGGCACACTCAGATTTGTCCATACTAGTTGAAAAATCAAGCCTGTACTCTAAGACACTAAGATTTTTGTTGTGAAGTTTTGTGATTCCTCATGCGTTAGGTAGAAATCAAACCATAAATCTCTTAAATATTTAAACATGTGAAATGTGTGCAGTAGATTAACTTCCTAGGATAAGTGGAGTCATTCTACAAGAAATCTATAACTTGATTGACTGTGTTAATAGCAGCATATTTTTAAAATGAGCTACCAAGAATGGATTAGGTACTATAATATTGAAAGGTATATATATTGAATGGTATAAGATATATGTGTATATATATCATTATATCATATATAGAAATTTATATTATATACTCTAAATTTAATATATATCTAATATATCATATGAATATATTATATGAAGAATGAATAATATATATATTTTTTTTTTCTAAATTATCATGGGAAGAATTGGCAGTTGACAGGCACTGTTATAACAGAATGGAGTCAATGTGTCAATATATCCATGACTACAATTCAATGAGTGATTTTAAATGTTTTCTAAAATTCTCTTGACTGGAAAAATAGTGAAGCTATCATTTAACTTTATTCCAATGAGGTTCCTAACTATTGCCATGGTATTATACAGGTGCAGTGGACTTTTACAAGTCTCATAGCACTTTTTCTGCTTTTTATAATTGCATCACAAGAGTTCTGGCTTCTTAAAATGTCATAAATAACTGTTTCAAGCCAGAGCTATATGTTGAGACCTTGGCTCTAAAGAAATATAATTGTTTCAAAGTATTCACTTTTTTTTCTCCCTCTGCAGCTGAATCATCTCTTGTCAGTCTTATCCCCTACTCCAATGGTACACCAGGCAAGATTCTGAAAATATTTAAGCCTAGATGTAGTCCAATTTGTTAAGTTTCTCTTTTAATTATACCTTTGTCGTCGTCTTCTCCTCCTTCTTCTTCTTCTCCTTCTTCTTCTTCTTCTTCTTCTTCTTCTTCTTCTTCTTCTTCTTCTTCTTCTTCTTCTTCTTCTTCTTCTTTGGAAAAAAAAAGAAGTAGAAACCACAAGCTTCAGTGGTAAGAATGTTTCTGAAGCAAGTGAAAATTCATAACCCCTCATACAAATAGAAGTATAATGAGTCACAGCAATAAAGATTTCTGTCTCTAAATTATATCTGGATACACTGAGTGATTCCGTATAGTCCAATACTCCAAAACTTAAAATATGTGGGAGTAACCACTCTGGTTAATTGATACAGTTTCTGTGATCATAGAAAAAGAAGAAGAAAAAAAACCCTCTACCACTGTAAATATTTCAGAAAAATACTGGAAACATCAATCACACTTTAAAGTCCTCCATTTCACTGTTCTCTAACACCTCGCCAGCAAACTTGACATGACAGATTATTTAACCATGGGAAGCACGTCTAGTGACTTCAATATGATTCAGCATGAATTTAGAGGTACAGGGTGTCCAAAGACAGTCTCTTTATGGGTGATTTTTATCAGTTTTTAAATAGCATGAAATGGGAAAAAAAAAACAACTCTGGCTCCTCATCAATGTTAGAGAAAAGGACAAAGAACTTCATGATATCCCAGGGAGGTAGGTGGGGCGGCACATTCTGTTCTCTCCCCTCTGAGAGGAATCAATTTTCTTATTTCAATCAAACCCCATCAATTCTCAGACTCTCTGGTTAAAATAAATTCTGCCATGTGGGTGGTGGTTGAGGAGTTAAATAATCATAGATGTATCTTATACTGATTGAAACTGATTAAATTCATAAATGGTCTAATGGGAAGAACCACCAGTTGTCATTTTCTGTGTGTAATTACTTTGTACATTGAAAAAGATTATCTTCTGTTTAGCTATGGCAGCAATGATTTTTTTTTAATTCTGTTGTGTATTGTCTGGGATATATTGTGGGTGTGTTTTAAGCATGACAATGTGTTGTGTTTATTTAGATGTTTGTATGCTTGTTTGTTTTTTGAGATGAGGTCTCAAACTCACAATTGTTTAGCCTTGTGCTCCCAGTTGTTAAGATTACAGGCATGAGTTATGTAATGCACTATGTCTGTATTATTCCATCTTTCCTAAACTTTCATCTCTAATAATAGATTCTAGAATTCTTTCATTTGACGAAATTACCACTAGGATCAATTTTAATGAGATTTTATATCAAATAGGATTGAAACAAAAATTTCCTAAATTGATAATGCTTAAGAACTTTAAACTTAAAACTAGCCTTATTTGACTTAAAATGTGCCATCACTAATGTGAATGCTGATAAAGCATCCCCAGAGCTATTAAAGTTGTTATTCCTGTTGTAAAGTTCATATCCATGAAGGATTTCTCATTAGCATAGAAAAAAAGGACATTTCATTTTTTCTTTTTTTAACATTATTGTTGTCATTGTTGGCTGTTCTGGACCTCACTCTGTAGACCAGGCTGGCCTCAAACTCATAGAGATCCACCAGCCTCTGCCTCCTGAGTCCTGGGATTAAAGGTGTGCACCGCCACTGCCTGGCCATTTTATGAATTTTGGGAGAAATCTCATAAAATGTTTTTGTTCAGAGTCACCCTCCACTCTTCTTGCTAACTCCCTCCAGGTCCCCTTTACCTCCCTACCCACCCCCAACTTTGTGTCCTTTTTTTAAAAAAAATGAATAACCCACCAACTCCAATTTGTACTACCCATATACTCTTGAGAGTGGAGCCATCTGCTGAAGGGTGTTCAGCCCTTAGAGAATGTTGACTCTCTCTCCTCCAGAAGCATCAGTTGTCCATAGCTCCTTGGCTAGGGGTAGGAGGAGCTCATGAACCCCTTCTCACTTCATGTTAGGATGTTAACTGGGCCAATCTTGTGCAGGCAATCACAGCTGGTGTGAGTTCCTGAGTACAGGAGTCCTGTCATGTCAGAAGATACAGGTTCACTCCTGTCTTCCTCAATATCTGACTCGTACAATCTTTCCATCTCTTTTTCTGCAATGAGACAAAATATTAAATAACATAAATGTTATGTCTAGTAAATATTGGTGTTATATGTTTCACACATAATAGGCATTCAGAAAATCACATTCTGATAGAATGAATGTGTACTCAAGTTCATCTTGGGGCCGAATAATAGAGAATGGGGTGGTGCATTGACTAGTGCCAGTTAGATTTTGCAAAACTCTAAATTCTAGATTTAGGGGAAATTAAAGTGTTTAAGGAATCTGGGAAAGGTTACATTTCTTAACCAAACCAGTCATTACACTGTTATTATTTCAGATGCTGCTTCAGAAGTATTGTCGACTTTAAACAAAACAGGTAATTTCAAATTATTTCTGAATGTTGTAGCTTGCCTTCTGTGGTTTCCTGAGGTTTTCATAGGTATGGTCTAATGAATTAGCAAAGGAACACGTTTCTGTTGTTCCCTTGTTTATTTCCATAGGTGTTCAACCTTTGCTGCTCTTTGACTCTGTCACTGACCTGTCATTCTGTCATCACTACACTCCTAAACTTCTTATTATGGCCATAGCACTAAACTTAAAGATAACATTTGTTATGTTTGAATATTGTAGCAATATAGATTAGTTCATAAAATAGAGAATATAGGGAAATAAATAAGAAAATAAAGAAGAAAATTTAATCTTTAATGTTACTTTACTAAAACTATTAGTAATTTGGTACAATTTCATTTGTTCTCATATATACACACATATATATATACATATACACATATGCAAGATAGTCATAATTTATATACAGATTTTATGTTTCTCTTTTAATTTAATATTAAATTGTAAGTATTCCCCATTGTCTCTTGCTATTAATGACTTGATATCCCATTGTGTGCCATATGTTAAATATTAAAGTTGTTTATATTTTTTTAATAATCATTGCAATGAACTTCCTGATGGCACCATCTTTGCATTCATCCCTGATTTCTATAGGACATGTTCCAAGGATTGGACATAATGGGTCAGCAGTATGAATATTTTAAGGCCCTTGAGAACTATTGCCTAATTACCTTCTAAAAAATTGTACCCCACAACATTTTGCCAGAAGTGGGTGAGAATGGCATTGTTACTCACTGTACTTTTGCTACATTATATATTATTAAATCTTGTTCTTTTTTTCCATAGGTTATTTAATTTTTAATTATTAGTGAAGTTGAATATTTTTATAGATTTAGCTAAAAAAAAAAATACAAGTTCATCTACAGCTGTGCTTCACTTGCTATGGAGAGAAAAATAGCAAGGCAAGCAGAATAATATATAAAGGATTGTTAATAAGAGCACAAAATTGTATCCACCTCTAAAATTGCCACTAACCATTGCCCATGAGTCACACACCCAAGTGAGCTCATCGGTAACACACATATAACGGTTTCTGAAATTGTATAATACCATTATTCTTCAGTGTGTGTCTCTAAGCTCTGAGCTTAGTCCTTCCTTCAAATTTGCCTATCTACTCTAAAAAGACAGAATTTTGCTGCAAATCTGTGCCCTGAATGCTGCCTTTTATAATTGGCACAAGGCTTACACAAGGCTTTCTAAACCAGACTCTCTATCATCTGGGAGATGACCAGGGACTTTGTCTCTAAAAGTCTTTGGAAAGATAATCCTAAGGCTTGCCTTTTCAGAGCATATTAATACTTGCCCGTGAATCTCTAACTTAAGTAGTCGTGATTCTACTGTGAGATTGTTATGCAACAGTTGTTGGCTGGTCTTGACTTCTCTCAGAACAATTTTATCTCCCA